>JAODAL010005326.1:0-145091 GCA_025379985.1 Phyllomedusa bahiana | reverse complement strand
ACAGAAAAAAACAAATAAAGCATATATTCAGTGTCAATAGTGAATATCACACACATCTAAGCCCAGGTCTAGCTTAGGTACGTATTTAGCCTTTAGGTCTGGACGTCCGACAGTAACCTGTTAGAGGGGGAAAGATTTACGCGGAAAATAATATTCCTGGGGTTATGTTATAGGATCAAAATAGTAGTCAAAATATTATCAACGCTTCTTGTTGACCTTTATCTGGGTACGGAGTTGAAACCAGGGGTTATATTATGGGGTATGGTCACTCCCAAATATTAGTACAGCCTAGTGGGGATGCATGCTTATGGAACATATGTCAATGGTTACATCTCTCACATGTGCTCACCCCTCACATATTGTTCCTGCCCCAATTTCTAGGCAGTACCTCAATAGTAACACTCCCGTGTCCAGATTGTCACATAGCCTGTATATTTGCTCGTCCGAAGTCGTTCGTATACAAAATGAGTGCATGCCATCCATACGGTAGCCCATAATGTCCATACAATAGCTCATAACCACAATCCCTACTATCGCCATTCGGCTACATTTAGTAGGTCAGCAAATCCTAGCTAGCGTGTCCGTTCCATAGCGCGTGTGTACCGGTACACACGCGCTATGGAACGGACACGCTAGCTAGGATAGCGCCGATCTGGACGTCGTCCTGTCTGACAGGGGAACCTCGAAAACGGATGAGTACCCCATAGAATGGGTTCTGGGGTTTTGACCTTTGGGGATGATGCCTGTTTTTGATATTGCTGACCTACTAAATGTAGCCGAATGGCGATAGTAGGGATTGTGGTTATGAGCTATTGTATGGACGTTATGGGCTATTGTATGGATGGCATGCACTCATTCTAACCTTCTGTATACGAACGACTTCGGACGAGCAAGTATACAGGCTATGTGACAATCTGGACACGGGAGTGTTACTATTGAGGTACTGCCTAGAAATTGGGGCTAGAACAATATGTGAGGGGTGAGCACATGTGAGAGATGTGACCATTGACATATGTTCCATAAGCATGCATCCCCACTAGGCTGTACTAATATCTGGGAGTGACCATACCCCATAATATAACCCCTGGTTTCAACTCCGTACCCAGATAAAGGTCAACAAGAAGCGTTGATAATATCCTTGACTACTACTTTGCTCCCATAACATAACCCCAGGAATATTATTTTCCGCGTAAACCTTTCCCCCTCTAACAGGTTACTGTCGAGAAGGGACGTCCCAGACGCTAAAGCTAAATGAGCTACCTAAGCTAGACCTGGGCTTAGATGTGTGTGATATTCACTATTGACACTGAATATATGCTTTATTTGTTTTTTCTGTGACACTCACTGTTGACACTAAATATATGTTATTTTTTGCGTTTGCTTTGGTGAGACTTCCCTTACCGTCCCCTGAAGCGATGTCATTAAGGGTCATCGAAACATGTTGGGAATTGTGTCACCATATTGATGTAAGGGACAACAGTCTTTTTAGGGTCTTCGGATCCGGACGGACAGGCCCTTATATCGGGCGACAACCTGACATAGGCTAGGGAATTGACAGGATTTCATAGGGAACTAAAGGGTCCATCCATTTCCCCGCACATTCCCCCCTAAGTTTTTTGTATGTATTTATGTGTTTGTTTTGTTTTTGGTCTATGGTGTAATACTAAGCCAATTTTAATGGTATATATTAAAAGTTAGGTTTTAACACAGATTTTTCTGGTTGGGTTCTACTGTGTATCATAAGAGCAGGACGTGGGTATTCGGTATCCTCTCGCTCAAAACATACCTATATTTTCCAACAAAGACAACTATGCTAGTACAGGTGAACATTAGAAACTTAGTAGATTAGAGATTTGCCAGAATTTTAGTTACTTAGGCTGAGAAAATTGAAAGGAGCATCTTAGCAGCTGTAACAAGGCTTGTGGGGGGTGGGGGGAGGGGGGTGCTGCGGGCGAACCAACAGACAGGACAGGGCTATTTTAAAGGAGAAAGGAGATATGTCAGCCAGACAGTTGTTAGACCCTTCGCATTGCAAATGGGATTTTATTAAACACTTTTTTTGGCCAGTTTTTGGTAAAAAATTACCTGTAATTTTGTGCAGCTTCCTGCACTTATATTAGAAGCAGATTCTTTCTAGTAACTGCAGGTGTATTTGTTAGGATGTGCATAAAACTTCAATGTATATTATCCGTATACATTGTTCAATAGATGAATTTTTTCCACTTTGGCGCAGGCCAATCTTTGTTCATAAGATCTCCACCTAGTCACTTAAATTATGTAATACAGTCAATTTTGATAGTCACCGCAGGTGTATTTGATAGGTGCAAACTAAATACATTATAATTATCCGTATACATTTCTGATAGAGTGTTTTTTTTTTTCACTTTGGCGCAGGCCAGCTTTGTTCATTAAGATCCACCTTACACTTAAAATCTGAATACAGCAATTTTGTAGTCACCGCAGTGAATTGAAAAGGTGGCAAAAAATACCTTTAATTATCCGTATACATTGTCAGATAGGTGTTTTTTTTCCCTTTGGCGCAGGCCAGCTTTGTTTTTAGATCCACCTTGCACTTAAATTTGAATACAGCAATTTTGTAGTCACCGCAGGTGTATTGATAAGTGCAAAAAATACCTTTTATTATACGAATAGTATTTAAATAGCTGTATTGGCACGTGGGTGCGGCCCTATTGTTTTTCAAATAGCCACGTTGTAGCCCACAATTCTGATAGAAAAATTTTTCTAGCAACTGTTCTCGTTTGTCATTGCTGCAAAAAACACATTTCACATCCGTAAAACTTCTGATAGTTTTTTATAGGGCTCTGATGAATCTTCATTTGGAAAGCGCAGATAGCACGAGACTTTATTGATATTTTATGTTTGAAAAACTAATCAAGTCTAGTCCAACCTGGGTCAGGGTAGTAAAAATCCTGGGACTGAAGGAAGAACACTGTTCGATTTTGTCTTAACGGTTCTTCCACCAGACCGCCGATTTCACAGGTATTGCCGCAAGTAAACATTTCAGTTTCTGCTAATCCTAGTTTTGGCTGTAGGAAATTTAGAGAGTATTTAAGAATAGCTATGTGAATTTGCCATCTTTAATAAGAGAACTATTTTTCTCAAAAGATCTCTTCCATACCGTCTCAAAAAGATTTTTATCTTATTCCTGACACATGGAGCGAAATGCATGTGATAAGCGATCAAGAGGGGTTAGGACATGAGGTAGATGTACGAGATAAAAGAGGTTTGGGGGAGTGGGCTCCTTCCAGTGGCTGGCGACCAACAAACGCAAGCCCTGGATGCGTCGGGTTGCAGGACCGACAGGGGCCTGTCATCGCTGGTCAGGGCCACTGTGAATCTCAGTAACGAACAGCGTTAGCCAATTTGTTTTCTTCAGTGGTTTATGCAACCTGCATCTCAGCAAGTCTAGACAGTCCTCGTCCTCCCATCCCGGCCACAAATGTGCGTCATCTGCATCATCCAGCATCTGTCCCAACATGAAGCGATAGGCAGTCCCAAATGTCCAACTCGTGTACCCACCACTGTGGATAATTCCATTTTCTTGAAGACCTCTTTGATGACAAAATTGCGGTTGGGACAGAAGGCCTCTTAAAAGATCAAGAGGCCCAAGAGGTTGATTTTGGTTCAGCACTGACGCCCAGTTACTGAGCCACCAGAGGATGAGAATGAGCCGGCAAAACGGCAAAAATCCCGCGGACGGCAACGGCCTTGTTGCAAGTGCCTCTTGCTTTAGCCCGCAGCTCCTGGATGCAGAATGTTAGGACGACCAAGTCACCTGTTTTGATGATGATGATGACGACATTCGATCCAACGTGGTCTTTTCAGCAGAATTTTGCTTGGCGAGCCCGCTTCATCACTGGAGAGGAGGAAGACGATGGGTTTGTGTCAAAAAAGGGAGAGGGGCTGTCGCCAGAAGTCCGCTGAATATGATTCCGCCAGCCACGTCCACAGAAACCCCTGCTCCCATTTTACGCCGCCAAAAAGGTCCAGGACCTCTCAAGCCTGGGCCTTTCTTTGAGCAAGTCTCTGATTCACCCAGAGCGATGTCATATTGCCAGCCTTTGCCGTAAACTCAGTCAGTTGAGCAAGAATCTTAGGTGTTTAACCACCATCAACATGTCTAGTCACATGCAGGCGAATGCAATAGTTGAAATGGAGGCATCACTTTGCCAAAAAAGCCACACCGATGCCAGGCTTCCAACCACTGTCACGCCCTCTGTCTCCCTCTCCTCCTTCCTCCGCCATCACCAAGCGGTTCCTCAGCTGCCATTTCATTTTAGGAGTCATGATCCAGGGATCAGCCTCCCCCATCAGCCTCCACTGTCGCCCGAGTACCACCAGCACCTACCAGAGCCCCATCCCTATAACCCCCTTCTTCCTTTCCACCCAAGTTGAGACGACCTGCACACCCGTACATGTGTATCCACAGTCCTAGCCCAGCCTTCTGTCTTCCAGGTTTGGGAGCAGAAGAAACCATCTTTAATCCAAACCATCCCAAAAGCCAAAACCTGAATGAGTCGGGCCATAGCTCATAGAGCTTTTGGCCCCTTGAAATGTTGCCTTTCCGTCTGGTGGACACAATGGTGATATCCGCCCACGTCATGGCCCTCTGCGCCTGCCCCCAATACAATTTCGAGCAGGCATTTCTTTGCCAGAAAAGCCAATCCCCTTGCCCTGCCAGCCTACGTGTCATTCTAAAATTTTGAAGCGTGTGCCTTCATCTGTGTCCCGGAAAAAGTCCATCTGACCCACCCCGTCAACATGGACTAGTAAGCACCGCCAAGGCCGCTATATTCTGTGGACAAGGTTCCACAGGGTGAGCTGGGGGTGATGTCTCTGGAGGTGACGGTGGGCTCTCATGCTCAGCGCATGCTCTCTCAAAACCGCAGGATGTTGCAGGGTTCTTTCCCCCAAGGTCCTCTGGGGTGGCATCTCGCGGCCCAGAGAAACCAGGGGCCGTGTTGAAATTAATCTGTCTTGGAGACCGACCACCCACAGTCAGACTGTGGACGGCTCTCCGCAAAGACCAAGCGCTGGCCTCCGTGACAGAACCTTGTTGCCAGGCAAGGGTTGCGATAACGTAGTCGATAATCTGCTGGCCAGCCCTTAAATCGGTAAGCTGTGAGACAACCCTTGACCTGGCACATGTCATGAACCGTTGTCCGTCCAGAAATTTCTAAAGCGCTACCCCAGGTCTGGACTGCCTGCCTGAGAAGGGCTCGAAGGTCTGCGTTCGCTACTTCCGCCGTTCGCCAGTTTTACTAGTAACCCTGCTTTCGTCCCGCCTGGCTTGCGTTTCAGCGTCAGCTCTCGCCTCCGTCAACCATCACATGCTGACTGTGCAACACGCAGGAATTCCACCCTCTCACATGCTCCACGATTGTGGCAAAAAGCAGCGGCATAGCCATAAACGCAAGTAACGAAGTGACACATGGCCAGACAAGCAGCGGTGCGGACCTCGGGCTGTTGAGCCACCGGAGAGTTGGAAGACAGGTGAAAGAGCTCTGCACCATCCTTGCCAGTTTTGAAAGAATCCACCAAAAATGGTCATTGTGGAACAATGCCCTTTGTCCAGCATGACACATTGTAGTGATCTTCGCTTCACTGAACGATCATTGGCCACTCTGAAACATCAGGTCCCCTAGCGACGGAGGAGGGAGACGGACACAGATGCGGACCGAGCCTTTCTCATCCTCGCATCCACAAGGCCACGCCAGTTCACAATTTTAGAGCGGTCTTCGATTAGGCAGTGGTTTGGGGTCCAGGTGGCAGTGCAAAGGCGGCGCATCTCATCTCTCGAGGGTGCATCATCTGAGGCAAGCAGGGCTGTTGTTTGAAGCTGTTCTGGAGGAAGCGGAGGAGAGATGAGGAGGTATTCCCGACAACGACGTTACCGACGTCCCTGCCTTGGAAAGAGGTTGGCGTGAAAATTTGAGGCGGAGGAGGAAGATAGGAAGATCAGTTTGCTAGTGCCACTCGAAACCAGAGGCTTGGGAAATCAAGGCACAAACTCTCACATGAGTGCTTGTGATGCTCCATTCCTCCAACGATGATCCTCGGCATTAAAGGCCATCAAAATGAACAACAGTTACTACTGGGTGGCCATCCCTCCTGGATCCCCCGTTACAAAAACAAAACTCAGCACTTTCCTTCCACCCACCCAAATAGAGAGTAAAATGCAGGCAATGGAGACCTTGCTGATTGATCAACTGGAGACATCTGTTTCGTCTGCTTCACGTTCTTCAAATGTCACGGTGGAACAATGTCAGCGACGTGACAGCAGTAGAGTGCCAAGTAGCCGTAGTGGCAGCAGCAGGCAAGGTGGCAGAAGCCTAATGGGTGACCTCTGGCAATCTTTATTTACCACCTCACCAACGCATGTAATGCAGGGCACACATCCAACACACAGAGACCAGCTTAAGATCATGGTGCACGACTATCTGCGTCTCAACACCGATGTTTTTGGATGTGTACCGGACCCAATTGACTTCTGGGTATCCAAAATGGATGAATGGCCCGAGCTCGCTCGCCACGCCATAGAGGTGTTGTCCTGCCCAGCAGCCAGCGTCATATCTGAGTGGACCTTCAGCACAGCTGGAGGAGTCATTACAGACAAACGCATCCGGCTTTCCACAGATAATGTGGATCATTTGACTTTCATCAAGATGAATCAGGCATGGATCTCTGATGATGTTGTGGCCCCAATTGCTGAGGTCACCGATTAGTTGCCGGTCTACTTCACATTCCTCTTCAAACAGAAATGGTCCTCTTGAAAACTTTTTTTTAAAATGATCATTTCTTACTGCAATTTTTATTCTCAGTTCCCAAAAGTTCATTTTGCTGGTTTTGCTGTGAGGAGACTGTAAAAGACACCCAAAGGGTTTTATGACAAAACCCTATTCCAATTTACTACTTCATCTTTAGAATTTTTTTGCATTGTCAATGGTTTTGGGGTCACGGTGCTGTGAGATACAGCTATTTAAACATGGTCCTTTGGAACAGAAATGTGGCTTCTAAGTGGCATTTCTCCCTCACAATTTTTAACAATGGCTGAGAAGTCATTTTTAAAATTTGTTGGGGTCATGGTGCTGTGAGATACAGCTATAATCATGGTCCTTTGAAACAGAAATGTGGTTTTTTAGTGGCTTTTCCCCCTAAAAATTTTTTTTTAAAACGGGTGGCGGGAAGTCCCATTTTTTTTTTTTTTTTTGGGGGCCCCATGTGCTTTGAAATGCACCCAATACTAGGGTTCTATTCTACAAAATGTTGTTTTTTTAACAGACTTTTGTTTTCAAAAATTTCCCCAAAGGTGGCTAAAAGGGTTTCCTTTTTTAAAATTTTTTTGGGGGCATTTTGCTGTGAAATGCAGCTGGGAAAAAGGGTTTCCTTTTCAAAAAATTTTTTTTTTAAAAAGACATTTTTTCCCTTCCCCCACTTTTCAATTGTCAAAAAAGTGGCTAAGGGTAAATGTTTTAAAATTTTTGGGGGGCCCATTTTGCTGGGGAAAATGCAGCTAGACTCCCGGTCCTATTAAAAAAAAATTTGGGTTTTCAAACAGACATTTGTTCTTCACATTTTAAAAAGTGGTCTGGGGTCTTTGTTTTAAATTTTTTGGGGGGCATTTTGCTGTGAAATTGCAGCTAGATTTCGGGCCCTTATTCTAAAAAAATGTGGTTTTTACAGAAATTTGTTTTTTAAACAATTGTTTAAAATGGTCAAGGGTAAATGGGGGCTGCCCAAACAGGAATAGGTAGGACATGTTAAGGGGGGACCATATTGCAAAAATGACTTGTTTTTTAAAGATCTTTAAAATAGTTAGAAATTCCTGTATTTGGGAAAAACCCTTTTTTAATACAAAAAAAAAAAGGGGAAAACAAAGACGTGGTGGTTTCCCAACCCCTATTTTAAAAATGGTTTTCTAAAATTAAAATACTAAAAATTCCCATGTACAAAATAGTTGATACAAATTTCCCTTCGGGAATTGTACCAAGGGAGGTACAGAAAAGCCCTTAAACAAAAAGTAGTTCCCCAGGACAGGTTTTAGTAAAATGCCCAGTTAAAACTAAAATGGTGGTTAAAAAAAACCCTTTTTCCCCGGCACTTTTTTAATCTGTGGGTAAAGCCAATTTTGGGGTATGCTGCGCCCCGGGGACAGGTTTATTTCTTTGTCCAGTTTTTTTTTTTTTTTTTTTTCTAAAATGGGGTTTGAAAAGACCCCCTTTTTTCCAGATTTTTTAATTGTGGGTCTTTGCAGGTTTGGGGGCCCCATGCTGGGGCCCCAGGAAAAGGTTATGTCAATGCCCAATGAAATTTAAAATGGGGGTTTTAAAGAATCAAATTTTGGAATTTTTTTAAATTTGGGGGCCCATGCGGGTTTTGGGGTTTCATGTTTGGGGCCCAGGACGGGGATTGTCTATGCCCCGTGAAAAAAAAAATGGGGGTTTGGGAAAAAATTTTTTTTTTTCCCGGGCCCATTTTTAAATTTGGGGGTAATGCAGGTTTGGGGTAAGTTTGGCCCAGGACAGGGTTTATTTCTATGCCCGTAAAACCCAAAAATGGGGGGTTCAAAGCCCCTTTTTCGGCACTTTTTTTCTGGGGGTTTATGCGGTTTGGGGCCCCATGTTTGTGGCCCGGGGGACAGGTTAGTCAATGTCCGTTAAAAATTAAAAGGGGGGGAAAAAGACTTTTTTCTGGCACTTTTTAAATCTGGGGGTCAGGCGGTTTTGGGGCTCACGTTTTGGGGTTGGAAGGGAACTCTTTTGTCCATTTTACAAAAATTGGTGGTTGAAAGGAAACCCCCCCTTTTTTCCGGCAATTTTTTAAATTGGGGGTCATGCAGGTTTGGGGTAAGGGCTGTGGCCCGGACAGGGAATTTAAATTGCCCCAGTTCGGAAAGGGGGATGGTTAAAATTTAACCTGCCTTCTGGCATTTTTTAATTTGGGGTTTCATGTGGGGTTTAAAGGGTCATGCTGTGGTACAAGACAGGGATAGTGGCTTTTATAACCTAAGTGTTTTGCCTAAGATGTAGCACGTATCCATTTGACTGTTGTGGATGTTAATTCCAGCTTCTCCAGCCCTGTTTGGGTGTAATAATGAAGGTGTTGTTCCTCTCCCATAGACTTTAATGGTCATCAGCGATAGTCTATTATCGACTATCGGAAATCGTCTTGATAATTGCCGATATCGACTACCGACCCGATGACGATAGTCGACGTAATCGCTCATCACTAATCAATACCACTACACCTCCTTTATTAGCCGACCTAATCAACAACTCTGGGTTATTCTGAAGCTCAGATAAGGCTATGGATTCCTCCCTAGTTAAATTAGATCCACTGGGTGATGTTTTAACTTTACGCAGCATCAACAAATCCAGTTCCACAAAATCTTGAAAACTATGCATACCCACTGATCGAGATTGAATGGGATAAAAATTGCTATTGTGTTTAGTAAAAGATAAATCTATCATGTATGATTCTATACATCAGAAATTATTTTTTAAAGTCAATAGACTAACAAACTTATTGATGTCGCTTATATGCCTGTACAAATCAAAAGTTTTAGTGGGTACAAATCCCAATCCTCTTGAAAACAGAGACAATTGCATGTCAGTCACAATATAACTTGATAAGTTCAGAACAGGCCTCTTTAATACTTGCGGTTGTGGAGTCTCCATGCCCATCTTTCTTTTATGTTTTTTCTTGCACGCCTTCCGTGTTTTTTGTAGTTGTTGGGCTATGTTTGATTTAGTAATCTTTCCTTTACCCCAATACAAAGTATGGCTCCGATTATGATACATTAGAACCTTCATCCGATGATGTATGTGCTGTAATATCAGCCGAAGTGTCTAAATCCAGGATTGAGACCTTGTTCCGGCCAGTGTTAGGATGTTGACGTCGATATTGATTTTTTAAAATAGATTTTACTGTACTTTCATTATAGCACCATTTGTAAACGCAATCTTTCTCATAATCTGTGGAATCTCTCTGAAACTTCTGGGTTTTGTAAGCAACAATATCATCCTCCAGCTTCTGAATATTCCTCATCGTTTTATCATGCAGATCCTTAAATGCAGGTAAAGATTCAGAGAATTGTAAAATCTGTATTTTAATGCTAGCCCTGTCATGCTCTTCATAGTTGATCAGGAGCCCCATTAACTTGAGCGAGCAGTCACTAAGAACCATATACCATTTTTCCATAAATTCTCTATCCGACATTGATTTCTTAATGTGTAATCCCCTGGGTATCATTTTTCTCTCCATATAAGACTCTAGTGTTGTTTGATACCAACACAATCTTAATTCTTTTGACATCAAACATTCTAATTTTAGCATAAAAAAACTCAGGTCGTTACTATCCCCATTGCTGTTATTGGGCTCCGATCTTGCAAAGATTCGTGCAGCTCTCTGTAATCTAGCAGGGACCATTGCTGTGGGATCTGCTGCCATCAGCCATTCAGGAGACAAAAAGGCCGGATGAAAAATGTAAATGCCAAGTTTTGGAATTTCAATAAAGATAAGTATTAATATCACCACGATAATCCAATTCAGTCAGCTCACCTAGTAGACAGCACACATGGAGACGCCGGGGGAGGCAGAAGCAACCTCCAATAGTAAATATAACAAAAATAGAACAATTCCAGTGTCCATCCGTCTATTATAGGTAAAACATATTCCAAAACTTTATTAGAAATCCAATAATTTCTTTCATAAAGTCAAAGTACACCAAAATCTATTTTGAAAAATCAATATCGACCTCAACATCCTAATGCTGGGGGGAACAAGGTCTCAATTCTGAATTTAGACACTTCAACTGATGTTATAGCACATACATTGGATGAGGGTTCCTATGTATCATCATCGGAACCATTGGTT
Source organism: Phyllomedusa bahiana (assembly GCA_025379985.1). Classification (NCBI taxonomy): domain Eukaryota; kingdom Metazoa; phylum Chordata; class Amphibia; order Anura; family Hylidae; genus Phyllomedusa; species Phyllomedusa bahiana. The sequence goes on along the minus strand of JAODAL010005326.1, from coordinate 134,195 downwards.
ATATCAGGTAATGAAAAGAAGGCTAAATCGAACATAGCCCCACAAATACAAAAATGTGGAAGGCATGCGAGAAGACAACATAAAAGAAAGACGGCCATGGAGACTCTGCATCCACAAGTTTTAAACAGCCCTGTTGTGAACTTATCAAGTTATATTGTGACTGACATGCAGTTGTCTCTGCTTTCAAGAGGATTGGGATTTGTACTCACTAAAACTTTTGATTTGTACAGGACTATACTCAACGTCAATAAGCTTGCTAGACTATTGACTTTAAAAAATCATTTCTCCTGTATAGAATCAGACATGATAGATTCATCTCTTGAAAATAATATTATACAGGATTTGGAAAATTTTCATTATGTTTCTTTTCAGGATCATTTACATATGACTATGGTATGTTCCTTGGAAAGTGAAAATGACACACAGAATTTAATATCATGTTCAGATTTTACTTAAAGCAATAATAATTTTTATCCCATTCAATCTCGATCAGTGGGTATGGATAGATTTCAGTATTTTGTGGAACTGGATTTGTTGATGCTGCATAAAGTTAAAACATCACGCAGGGGATCTAATTTAACTAGGGAGGAATCCATAGCCTTATCTGAACTTCAGAATAACCCAGATTTTCTGATTAGTACGGCTGATAAAGGGGGTGCAGTGGAATTGATGGATGCTGGTCTTTACAAAAATAACATGATGATATTAGGGGATGTTAACACCTATCATCCCTTGCAACAGGGAGAAAATTTTTGGATAAGGGGATAGCTTTAGCGGCTATTTCCACTACTTTGGCAGAAAAACTTTTTGCAAGTCATCCAGTTACACCAAGTTTTCACTTGTTACCAAAAGTACACAAAGATTGTTTTCCCCCTCTGCTACATCCCATTGTAACAGGTATAGGAGCAGGTATAGGGTCATTAGGTGAATCTTTAGGATCATGGACAGACTCCATGTTACAACCCCTGGTTACCTGGTTACTGGAATATATATGGGATACCAAGAACCTAGGCACCATGTTATCACAGGTATCGTGGCACACACAATGTCACTGGGGGTCTTGTGACATCATTGCTTTATACCCCTCTATACCTCACCATCTTGCCGTTCAGAGTTTGAAATTTAATTTACAACGTTTTGGTCGTTGTTCAGAAGCGTTTATTGATTTTGTTATTTTATGTGTAGACTTTTTCTTTGGTCATAACTATTTTTCCTTTAATGGTAATTCTTTTTTTCAGTGCTGTGGGACATCGATGGGAGCTAGATTCTCTCAGTCCTTGGCACATATTTTTTTGTCAACATGGAAGGAGAGCTATCTGTTTGTGACCATTGCCCCTTTATTTCCCCCACCTGCTCCTGGTTTGGGGGGAACTGCTGCACAGGCTGCTTCTTTGGGGATTATGTCAATAGCAATTATATGAATTTGTGCTTCAAATTTGAATGGCATTCTAAGTCTGTTAAGTTTATGGATGAGTGGCAGAGATGATGGTACTATTGAGGTTTTACCCTACAGAAAAAATATGACCAGAAATTCTATACTGCATGCCACTTCCTGCCATCTGAAACACGTGATAGAAAATATCCCATTTGGTGCACTTATGAGGATCAAGAGAAATTGTTCTTCTCAGGAATGTTTTTAGAATTATCAGAAAGATATATGTGACAAACTGAGTCAACGACGGTGTCCCCAGTGGTCACTTGATAAGGCGGTTAGAAGACTTTCCACTATCCCACGGGATAATCTTTTAAAACAGGGGCACAAACCTAATTTGAAGGATAGGTCTAATTAAACTGTTATGTTTACAACTATATATAGTCCCCAGTTTAAGGAATAACTTCCATCATCAATCTCCCTTTATTGATGGTAAAGGGATAACGGGGACATTATAATAATGGCAATTTTGTCGAAAAAGGGGGACTACCAGGATTAATTACCCCTAGCTATTTTTCTTTAAAATTTTCTGTACGGGCCCTCATTGGTGGTAAAAAAGGGCCCCCATAAGTGTCGCATGACCCGTGCTTTGATGTAACTATATGCAAGTTAGAAATAAGTTCACATCTGCGGTAACTGGTAACTGGTTTGACATTTTGTCTTATGTGAAATGCAATACGAGATACATGGTATATTTGATAACGTGCTCTACATGCAAGTTGCAGTATGTGGGATGACTGCACTTAAGGTTAGGATTCATAGACATCTTTCAAATATTCAAAAAACGCAGTGCGTCGGCATCTCCATGGATGCTATACACTTCAAGGAAGTGCATGGAGATAACACCTCTAGTTTTCAAGTATTGAAAAGGTTAATAGAATGATCAGAGGAGGGAACCATAGAAAAAAATCTCCTTGCTAGAGAAGTGTGGTGGATATTTAGATTAGCCACAAGATTTAATGTGTTAATATTAAATTACCCCATAAAGTTTTCAGTGTTGTTTTTATTAATAAGTCTGTTTTTTGTATGCATGTGTGATTTATGTTTTTTTTTTTTGCTTGTAAATAGGTTTTGATTCAATATATGTATCATATGACCATACGAAGGATATTTAAGTGAGGGTTGCTCTCACAATTAGACTATGCTATGACTGTATCTATGAAATGCCTCAGCATGTCTGTTGGGGACTTTAAAAAGGCAAATGTTCTATTTTTTTTTTTTTTTAATAATAAAAGGTTTGCTTTGTTTCTCCGGTTTGTCTCTGGTGTGTGTTACTAAGTGAGTTTATGCTTTGGTTTTATCAGGGTTGTTTATTATGGTGAAAGGTTTATCCCTCGATTTTGGAAAGGACTTAGAAATAAAGTGGCCATTGAGAAGCCCCATTAGTTCCTAAATATCAAGATTTATCATTAAGTTTGTTCAAAAGTAGGTGTAGTTATCAAACATAGGCAACTAAAGGGTGATAACAGACAGCCAATTCTTTATGGGAGGGTTCATGTCCAAAACACTTGGATGGACATCTTCCTGTCAGGGATTCAGGATACCATGGAGAGGGCTCTCTTTGTGCTGACACTACACAATATGTAACAGTTGTGCTTGGAGAGACTTTATTAGAGAAAAATCTGACACCTGAAGAGGGCCAAAAAAATAAATCAAGGACTGTCCCCACAGGGCAAAGCCTTCCCAAATTGGGTGGGCTTTCCCCATAACTTCAAAAGAACTAATGGCTGAGTTTTCATTTAGGTTTATGAACTATGTATATAACCTAATTTTTGTTTAAATTTGACATTCAAATTTATGGGGGCCATGGGGCTCTTATATTGCTATTTCCTAAGGGATTTATTGTGTGAGATATGTATTTGTCAGTATAGACTCCAGAGTAATGGAGCCGTGACACTGAATGTCAGAAGAAAAATGTCTTCATTTAGTTGATAAGTGAACATAAGTAAGAGAACATGGATGAACTTTTATTATGAGTCCCTAGACTGGCATTCGACTCCCGATCTTTAGAACTGAAAAAGAAGAACTTGCTATCATTATGGCTTTAGCACGGCTGAGGCTCCAATTTTTTATGTTCTTTTCCCCAAAAATCCCATCTTGAGTATAAGACTGCAAAGCCATACAGTTAAGTGTGATAAATCCATCTCCACACCTCGAAGACATCGCATAGTGCTGACTGCAAAATCTTATCTCATCCACTTGTATTACCTTATAAGATATTCAGTTTCTTAATAAATGATGCATAACAACATTCGGGCAGCAGACATTTTCTTTTTTAACTTTGCCATTTTTAAAACACTGATTTTTACTTTGCCCTTTTTGCAGCAAATAACATCTGTCCTTTTTACACAAAATTTGGTGGGCGAATTTGGATTTTTAATGATGATTTGTACTCCCTCAATGTTATGTCAAAATAGCCAGTCTGACGCTTCTTAAGATAAAGTCATTTGTCTTATTGGAAATCCTAACTACAATGGATGCCTTATTACTGCAGTAACTGTTTTACTGTGAGAAGAATATTACTGATTTATTTTTACAGTATGAGGATACTGGACTTTTATGAGGCCTTAAAAAATTAACAGCTTTACTTTGTTTGGTGCAATAATTTACTGTTGTCCTTCTCCTGCTGCAATCACTAGATAATTCTTTATGCTCATGCTTCTTTGAAAGCTTTTTCTTAGAAAGATCTCAAAAAAATAATTTAAACATAGGTTGTCTGTTTTTTAGAAGCCCGATCTGTGAAACTCAGCAACAAGTTCCCTCTAGCACCACCACAGGAGAAATAAAGCGTTACAGAGTGACCATTTGAATAAATGAGCTGTGTACTATACAGATGTGCTGATCCTACAGAAAGGGATATATTGTTTGGAGTCAAACAATATGATAATTGACGGGGACAAGGAGATTGTCCATCACTAGTGTTAAGCGATTAAATTGGCACAGTTTTTATGTTGATCGAAATTTTTAGATCATGCGATAATTTAGGTTAAAATCTGTGCATCATCTATTAATATCGCGCAATTTTCGGCGCTTCCTGTCATTTTGGCGGCCAAAAATCACTTACAGAATAGAGCGGGTGAGATGTGTTTTGCAACGTCATGACGGGATTGTGTATGGTTGCGATTGGATGGAAAAATCACATGACCCTTTTTTACATAGAACAGCCCTTCCTGTTCTGATCAGGTCTGTCACCCGTCTCTAGCAGTAGGACGTGCGCTCGGGCCTGTGCCCAAAAAACGTTTCAGCGAAATTATTCTATTTCTTCACAGAGAAAGCTCTACTTTTTAGCTGTGATCCTTACAACTTAGTTAGATCAGAGATTGGAAGATTTTATGTAGTTAGGTAGAGAATTTTAAAAGAGCATCTACCACTGTAAAGTCACGGTGGAGAGCGGGGGGGGAGGGAGGGCCGCGGGCAAACACAGACAAGCTCTATAAAGAATACTGGATAAAGTTCACCAAGACTTAGTGTGGACCATTGCACTGCAATAGCTTTATTATTAACAGTTTTCTATTGAAATATTTCCTGGATATTGGGCAGCCTGAACTTATATTAGGATACACTCTTTTCTAGTAACTGCAGGTCTCTTGTTGGGTGCAAAACTCCACTTTTATTATCAGTATATATTTCAGATAGGTGTTCTTTTTCAATTTTGCCCATTCCAGCTTTGTTGATATAGCCACCTTGCAGTTAAATTAGTATCCAGCAATTTTGTAGTCAGCACAGGTTGAAAGGGGCCAAAAATACCTTTTTTTTATCCAAATTTACATTACAGAATGTGTTTTTTTTCACTTTTGCGCACCTAACAGCTTTGTTCTTTTGCGGCACCTTGCATTTTTAAATGTGAATACAGCAATTTTGTTAGTCACCACGGGTTTGAATTGAAAGGTGCCAAAAATACCTTTATTATCCGAATACATTACAGATACGTTTTTTTTGCACTTTTAGCCCAGTCCAGATTTGTTGATAGAGCCACCCTTGCAGTTAAATTTGAATCCAGCAATTGTGGTTATTTACCACAGGTGAATTTGATTAGGTGCCAAAAAATACCTTTTATTTATCCGAATACTTTACAGATACATGTTTTTTCACTTTTGCCGCACTACAAGCTTTGTTCATTGAGGCACCTTTTGCACTTAAATGTGAATACAAGCAATTTTGTAGGTCACCACAGGTGAATTAAAAGGGGTGCCAAAAATACCTTTTATTATCCGAATACATTTCAGATACGGTTTTTTCACTTTGGCGCAGGCCAGCTTTGTTGATAAAATCTACTTTGCAGTTAAATTTGAATACAGCAATTTTGTAGTAAACCAGGTGAATTGATAGGTGCCAAAAAATACCTTTTATTATCCAATACTTTTACAGATACGTGTTTTTTGCACTTTTGCCCAGTCCAGATTTGTTGATAGAGCCACCTTGCAGTTAAATTTGATTCCAGCAATTGTGTAGTTACCAGGGCTGTGGAGTCGGTAAGCCAAAGTCCCGACTCCGACTCCTCAATTTCCCCTAACCCCGACTCCGACTCCTCAATTTCCCCTAACCCCGACTCCTCAATTTCCCCTAACCCCGACTCCGACTCCCTCATACATATAAGATAACTTAATTTAAGCTTTTTATCATCCTTATGATACAATAATCAAGCTATTTAGGTAGAATATAAAATATATTTATTGGATACAACTTTAGAACACAAAAAAACTTTATTAAATTGCAAATATGCAAAACGCTGCAGTAAGTGGGAAAAAAAAAAACAGTTTTCAACAACAACGTCCTGAATAACATTTGTGGAGGAAAAAGTATTGCCTCCATCAGATCCTCTTTCATAGATGACCTCAAATCTGATCGAATTATTTTAAGGCTAGAGAACAGCCTCTCTACACTAACTTGGGTTGGTGGCAAAGCGGTGACGACATGGGGAACATCTCTAACAACTACAGGGTATAAAGGAATTGCCTCATGCACGTCAGTTTTTGATGATCGGTTCGAACCTTCTACTTCTTTGAGAGCAAATGAAAAATTTGCTGAAATACAGCCCAGTCTGTTTGCTGTGGGAGTGGAATTTTTTTTCCCTGCGGCAACGCTTTGCCTCCCCCATGTCATCCAAATACTTTTCACAGTTAAACTCTTATCACTTGATGAGGGGCGAAGATAGGGCAGCAGCACTGGCAAGACCCAATTCCTCTTCTTCTTGGCAGTCCTGTAGCCCACTCATCCTAATTGCTACCTCAGTCAGAGCTCTTTTCCTTTAGTAATCTGTTGATCATCCAGCAATATCGTGACTTGGGTCCACATAAACAGCTGCCAAAAGAATTTTGTTATCTAATAACAGTGTCTCTCTCCTTTTCATTTGAAGCAGCAATGCCATCTGCGATTAGCCTCCTCTTTGGAATAGGCAAAAAAAGCAAGTTCTTCCACTCCTTTATGAAAGTTCCAGGAGTTAAATCCTCAGCTTGTAATTTTTTAGTCACTGTGAATGGGTGTTGAAGCAGTTCTTTTAATTCAGCCACCTGTGTCCATTAACCTTCACTTAATGTCACCCGAGGGTTGGCCATGTCCACAAGAAAGGGTTTCAGCTCAACTAATCGTTCAATCATCAAATAAGTACTGCCCCCCCGAGTGGCTTGATCTACAATTGGGCCCCCTTTTCCCAGCACGTCTCCTTCAAGATAGAATCAATTTTAGGGGTTGGGGGACAGCAATAGCCAATTGCCTCACCTTGCCCAATCAGAGTAGATCCTGCATGTCCCTCTTGCAGACTGTCTTCTTTAATCGCCAGCTGCAGTGTGTGCAGTTAATTGTACGTGTCATATTTGGAAGCATTGTCTGTTACAATAGCAAGAATCTGTTCTTTTTTGAGTTCATAACTTGCAGAAAAATTTTCCACTAAGGCCCGGAGAAACTGACTGGGTGTGATGAGCTTTAGTGTCCTTTACTGCCAGCGTCTAGGTAACAAATTTTTTTGTTGTCACAAACAAAACGAACATTTTTAGAAAATAGTTCACTCTGTGACGTATGCAGGCATCCTTTTAAGATATATAAAGCGTCTCTTGAGAATCTTTTAAGATCTTCTTTTTGGTTAAAGGCTTCTTCAATCACTAATTTTTAATACTTTCTCTTATCAGAGAAACACCAAGTTTGCGGGCCATTTCTCCATTAAGATCTGTAAAAGCTGGTCGAGCAAATAATGATAATGGTACACCGTCCTTCACAACAAGCTATATGAGCTGTCTTTTAAACACATCTGCTGTCATTGTTACAGTGATTTTGGGCACTTACAAAATATCTTGTTACTGATGTTTGAGACACTCTTTCGTCCTCCTTTGCCTGGCAGGAAGTGCTGGGCACTGGTTTTTTGGTGTCCCCTCTGATCCTTCTCAGTCACAGATTTAAAAACTTCTGGGTGGAAAGCGGTTTAAAAAGTCTTTTTTAGATTGGAAGCTCTTGTAGGAGAGTTTTTATCGCTTCCTGAATATGCATGATTTTGACATCACAGCATTTGTTTTCATCTGGGTCACTTATCTTACACTGAACACAAAATATTTTTTATCTTCCGTCAGTGGGGAAATGCTCAAAGACAGCTGACTTCATAGTAAGCTTCTTTAAGACATTTTATAATAATATAAATTTGTCCTCAAAATAATTTTGTCCTATGAAAAAAAAAGGTTATTGTAATCTCTGAAAGTATAGAGAGTATAAGTTTGGGTAGATTTAAAACAAACTTTGCATAAAATCAATAGTAAAAGATATATCATGACAAATACAAAGTTTGTAATATGTGTTTTATTAGATATCTTTATGCTGAACTTTCAGTATCAGGCTTATCTCTGGATACAGGGCCTGATGTATGAAAACGGTCTTGGTCTAAAAACTTTCTTTGTTGCCCGTAGCAACCAATCAGAACTTTGCTTTAATTTTTCCAGAGCACTATATGAAAGGGGAGCTCTGATTGGTTTCTATGGGCAACAAAAGCTTCTACACCTAGACAGTTTTCATACATCAGGCCCTGGGGGTTTTAATCATACTGCTTTTACAGTCTACAAAGTGAAACTACTAGCAGTATTTTGGCAACAGCTTTTACAACTACAGTACTTTCTCACATGTGTGTTTCTGTATTTCTAAAAAATGAGATGTTAAAAAAACAGTTTCCCCCCCTTAAAATTTTATGTATAGCATTTTATAGCCATCAGTGCAGCTAATCTCTCCAAACAAGAGCTCAGAGGAGAAGCAAAAAAACACATGAAGCATACAAAGAGAACATATACTGGACAATTGATTTATGCACAGTTTATTGAAAGTTTAGTTTTGCTAAGAAGTACTTGCCTTAAAGGTGTTTTCTCAGCACGATGATTCACTGGCTGACAAGCAGTCCCCTCTGTCTCCTCAGGCTGGTGGGTGGGTCTCCAGCAGTGATTAGCATATATTAACTTTAAGCCCTTCTTCTGACAGAGCAGGAAATTGTGTTCTCCCAAAAAAAAATTACAGATAAAGTCAAAACTTTCCAGTCCTCACAGTCACAACACTTGTATACTTTGCTTATGCAGATAATGGTGCTAAACCTTGTAAGTTCACTCAGAACTCAGTCCATCATTCCGTGGGGGTGAGGTTACTCCTCTCAGCTAATCAGATAACAGGCCTTCTGGTACAAGGTTACCATAGAAACCTGTGTGCAGTGAGAGACCTGCTGAACTGTCTATAGTTTTATGAAATGAAGTAAAATCTACTGACCAAAATATTTACAAAATGTTGTCTATAACAGTCCCTTTATGTAGTGAAGCAAACTTCTTTAATCCTGTTTCTCTAGCAGATCTGTGATGAGTGGGAGCCTTTTCCCTTTCCCCGTGCTTTTCCTCTGATCTGTAGCAAGAAGCTTCACAAACTAGCATGTACATAAAGTTCAGCCCCACATTCATTTCAAATTTAAAAGCCTAGATGCTTATATAAGCAATAGAGCAGACCTTTACAGGACATTTCATTATTTTCACAAATTCTTATGAAAATATAATCAGCACATACTGCAATGAACTAACTGGACCAATTTATTAAATATTTTGGGAGTCGGAGTCGGTCTATATTATTCCGACTCCGACTCCACCAAAATGGGCACCGACTCCGACTCCGACTCCCACAGGTGAATTGATAGGTGCCAAAAAATACCTTTTATTATCCGAATACATTACAGATATGTTTTTTCACTTTGGCGCACTACAGCTTTGTTGATAGATCTACTTTGCAGTTAAATGTGAATACAGCAATTTTGTAATCACCACAGGTGAATTGAAAGGTGCCAAAAATACCTTTTAATATCCGTATACATTTCAGACAGTTGTTTTTTTCACTTTTGGTCAGTCAAGCTTTGTTGATAGATCTACTTTGCAGTTAAATTTGAATCCAGCAATTTTGTTTTGATTTGAGGGATTTGAGAATAGCTGTGATTTGCCGTCTTTTAATAAGAGACTTTCCAAAAATCTTCCATACCTTCTAAATTTTTATATTCTGAACATGGAGCGAAATTCAGGTGGTAAGCGAGCAAAGAGGGGGGTAGGACATGGAGGTAGAGGTACGAGAGAAGGTTATCCTTCCAGTGCTGGCGACAACACGCATGCCAGCGGATCGTCAGTTGCAGGACCGTCAGGCCTGTCATCGCTGGGTCAGGGCCCTGTGAATCTCAGTAACGAACAGCGTCGCCAATCTGTCCTTCAGTGGTTAATTGCAACCTGCAAACCAGCAGTCTTACCTCCTCGTCCATCCCTCCCCAGTCACGCCACAAATGTCGTCATCAGCATACTCATCAGCATGCCGTCCAAACATGAAGCAGCCCAAAAGTATCAACTCGGTGTTACCCACCACGTGGATAATCCATTTTCTGAAGACCTCTTTGATGACAAAATGTGTGTTGGGGGTCAGAAGTGCAGTTTTAAAAGTATAAAGAGGCAAAAAGAGGATGATTTTCTCTGCTCTGACGCCCCCATTTTCCTGATGCCATCCCAAGAGTAGGAAAGGAAGGCTGGACAATCGGCAAAAATCCCGGTGGTCGCAACGCCTTGCAGTCCCTCTTGCTTGTAGCCCGCACTCCTGGATGCAAGAATGTCAGACACGACGTTCAACCTGTTTGATGAAGATGAAGACGACATTGCGATCCTAACGTGGTCTTGCTTAGAGAGTGCTTCATCACTGGACGAGAGGAAGACGATGGGTTAAATGTTCAGTATGGGTTTCCGCCTCAAAAAGGGTATGAGGGCTGTCGCAGAGAAGTTCCCGCTGATCATGAATTCCGCCAGCCCACGGTCAGCGCAAACTCACTCCTCGCATATCGCCGTCAAGAAAGGTCCAGGACTAGTTGGTTGAGCGCGATTTTTATGACAAAGTCTTGTCAAATCACGACACGGTTAGTTTATGGTAATCCAATTTTTCTTCGATCACACAGGCTATAATTTAGTTAAAAAAAATCAGCGCTATTGAATCTATAATATCGCGCCATTTTTCGGCGCTTCTCTCGCTGACAATTTTGGCGGCCAGCCAATCACCATTACAGATAGAGCAGGGTGAAGATGTTGTGTGCGACGTCATGACTCGGATTGTATGGTTTGCGATTGCGCTGGAAAAATCACATTACCTCGTTTTAACATAGAAAACAGCCCTTCCTGATTTCTGAAACCTCAGTCTCTCTCAGCTGTTTCATACTGTTGACGTGTGCTCTCATGTCCCAAACTACTCCAACGACATTATATAAATCTATACATTTTTCAACAGAGAAAGCCTCTACTATTACTGTTAGATTAGAATTTAACATTGGAATAGATTTTAGGTAGGTTAGAAATTATTATAACAGCAGCACTAATCGCTTAAAAGTCCACGGGAGGGGGGGGGAGAGGGATGGGGGACCTGTGTGCGAACCACGACAAGCTCTTATAAAGGACACTCGGATAAAGTTCACCAAACTTAGTGTAGACATTGCACTGCAATATCTTCATATTAACAGGTTTGCTATTGAAAGATTCCCTGGATTATGGGCAGTGTGAACTTATATTAGGATACACTCATTTCTGTTAACTGCAGTCCCACTTTGTTAGGTGCAACAAATTCCCAGTTTTATTATTCATTAGACATTTCAGTATAGGTTGTTTCATTTTCCAATTTTACCCATTCCACCTTTGTTTGATTATCCACCTTGCACTTAAATTAGAATCCAGCAATCTGTATCAGCACAGGTTGTATAGGTGCCAAAAATACCTTGTATCATTCCGAATCTATAACAGATACGTGTTTTTTGACTTTGGGCGGCACTGCAGCTTTGTTCATCAGATAGCGTGCACTTATACTCTTATACAAGCAATTTTATAGTCACCACAGTTTGAATAGAAAGTGCCAAAAATACCTTGAATCATCCGAAATCTATAACAGATACTGTTTTTTGACTTTGGCGTACTACAAGCTTTGTACATTCAGATAGGTGCACTTATATCTATACAGCAATTTTATAGTCCACCACAGGTGAATTTGAAAGGTCCCTATATACTTGTAATCATCCGAATCTATAACAGAGTACGTGTTTTGACTTTGCGCACTGCAGCTCGGTTCATACAAGATAGCGTGCATTATATCTATACAGCAATTTTTATAGTCAACACCACAGGTGAATTGAAAGGGGTGCCAAAAATACCTTGTATCATCCGAATCTATAACAGAGTACGTTTTTTTTGACTTGCACACTTGTCACTTGTTCATTCAGATAGCGAGCACTTATATCTTAATACAGAGCAATTTTATAAGTCACCACATTGAATTGAAAGGTGCCCAAAATACCTGTACCAACCGAAATTCTATAACATATACGTGTTTTTTCTGACTTTGGCGCACTGCAGTTTTGTTTCATTCAGATAGCGTGCACTTAATTATCTTAATACAGGCAATTTTTAATAGTCACCACAGGTGAATTGCAAAGGTGCCAAAAATACCTTGTATCAACCGAATCTATACAGAAATACGTGTTTTTGACTTTGGGCACTGCAGCTTTGTTCATTCAGAATAGCCGGCACTTAATCTTATACAGCCAATTTTATGTCTCCACAGGTAATTGAAAAGGTGCCAAAAATACCGTTGTAATCATCCGAATCTATAACAGATACGGTATTTTGGACTTTGGCGCACTGCAGCTTTGTTCATTCAATAGCGTGCACTTTATATCTTATACAGCAATTTTTATAGTCACCAACAGGTGAATTGAAAGGTACCAAAAATACCTTGTATCAACCGAATCTATAACAGATACGTGTTTGTTTGACTTTGGCGCACTCCAGCTTTGTTCATTCAGAAATAGCGTCGCACTTATATCTTATACAGTCAATTTATCTTATAATAGTCACCACAGATAATTGAAATGGAACTCTCCGTCAAAAACACCGTAACCTGTATCAGTCCGTATCTAATAACAAAACGTGTTTTTTGATTCTAATGTCCAACCTTGGTTATGCAACCTGCATCCAGCATCTTAACCTCCTCGTCCTCTCATTCCCGGTCCCACAAATGTCATCATCAGCATCATCATCATCCGTCCAACATGAAGCAAAGCAGCCCAAATTGTCAACATCGTGCACCCACCACTGTGATAATTCCCATTTTTTTTTTCTGAAGACCTCTTTGATGAGACAAAATGCGGTTGGTGGTCGAAGGCATGTTAAAAGATCAAGACGGCGATTATTTAGTCTGCTTCTGGCGCCCAGATACTGATAGCCATCAGAGGAGGAGAAGAAAGCCGGTAAAATCGGCAAAAATTCCCGGCCGAATTCTGCAACGCCTTGCAGTGACCCCCTTTTTTGTACCCTCAGCTTCTGATGCAGAATGTCAGGACGTCCAAGTCACCTGTGTTGATATATGATGATGACATTGCGGATCCTCCAGGTCTTTTCCCGCAGAATTTTGCCTTGCGCGAGCACTCCGCCACGCTTCATCAGTAGGCGACGCAGGACGAACAGAACCGATTCCGTGAGCTGTAGTGTCATACGGGTCCCGCCACAAAAGGGAGATGGGCGGTCGCAGAATGCCGCTGATATATTCCGCCAGCCACGGTCACGCAAACATAGCCCCACTCCATCACTTATCAGCCATCAAAAAGGTCCCAGTGACCTCTCTGGGCCCTGGCATCCTTGAGCAAGCCTCTGATTCATCCAGCGATGTCATATGCCGCCCTTTTGCCCAGTAAACTCAATAAGTAGAGGCAAGAACTCTTAGGTGGCTCTCTACAAACCACCACCAACATGTCTAGACAACATGCTGCGAATGCAATCAGTTGAAATGGAGGCTACACTTGGATCCAAAAAAAGGCCAGACAAGACGCTGGGGCTCCAACCACTGTACACACCCACTCAGAGACATGATCCAGGGATCCAGCCTCCGCTTCAGCCTCCACCGCGCCACGGTACCACCAGCACCACCAGAGACCCATCCCTACCCCTTCTCCTCCCGCCAGTTCTTTGACGACCTGCCGCACAACCGTACAGCGGCCAGTCTAGCAGCCAGCCTTCTGTCTACCAGTTTGGGAGCAAGAAGAAACACATCAACCCAAACCATCCCAAAGCAAAAAGGCCAGAATGTCGGCATTGCCATGCTGTTTGGCTTGGAAAAGTTTGCCTTTCCGTCTGGTGAGACACAGATGGGTTTCCCGCCTACGTCCCATGGCCCTTCCGCCTGCCCTCCAATACAAGATGCCGAGCAGAGAGCATTTCTTTGCCAAACAAACTGTCCCCTCGCCCTGGGCCAGCCACGTTCATCTAAATTTCAAGCGCGTTTGTCTGCATCTGTGTCCGGAAAAAATGTCCTTCTCACCACCGACACATGGACTAGTAAGCACGGCCAAGTCCGTTGGATTTACCAATAATAAAAATAAGATTAAAATACAACTATATATAACAAATATAAATAAATTAAAGTAAGTATTCTTTAATAAATATTATTGATATAAATGAAATTACGAATTATTACAAAAAAAAAATTAATTAAGGAAACATAAACAACAATCCAAAAAAGCTACTCAAGTGGCCCCCCACGCCCCCAACTTCCATAACCCCTCTCCAATCCAGTTCCACCACACCCACCCCTACCACCACCCCCAACCACTTGCGCCATCTACCACCCTCCACCACTCCTCCCCCCCCTACCCGGACAGTCCGCACACACAATCACAAGCCCTCTCCCATTTATAGCAGGTTGCATGACCTAAGTGGGAGACTGGTTGCACAACATGCACGTCGCACGCACTTCAACAATGGTAGTGGACGTGGAGCAGTGGCACAAGGTCCCCCCCCATTCCTCTGGGTGGCATCACGAGCCCAGCGCAACCAAGCCTTAAAGAAACGTTTCCACAGTCTAGGAGACCTTGTACCCCACACAGGTACCAGGAGCTGGGACGCTCTCGCAACGAGACCCGAGCGCTGGCTGCTGGGTGACAATAACCCCATTTGGTGTTACCCCCCCCAGGCAGGTGTGTGTGAGATAACTGGCGATAATCTTGCTTGGCCGCACCTTACGAATTCGGTAGGCTGGAGCACATCCCTTGCCTGGCACATGTCATGAACCTCGTCGTCCAGAAAATATTTCTAAAGCCGCAACCCAGGACAGTACTTGCCTTCAGAAGAAGCCTCTGAGGTCCCTGAGTTCGCACTTCCGCCGATCGCCACAAACCCTGCTTCGTCCCGCCTGGCTGTGGTTTACGCGTCAGCTCGGCTCCCAGTTAACCGTCTACTCATTGTTGACACCGTGGCAACACCGCTGGAATTCCACCCTCCACATGCTTCCGCGATTATGGCAGCCGCGCAATGCCATTACGCAGTACCGAATGACACATCTGCCTGACAAGCGCGGTGCGGACCTCCGGGTGTTGAGCCACCAATAGTGAGGCAGGTGAACGATCTCTGCACCAACGCTTGCCAGTTTTAATGACGCCACCAAAATCTCAATGCGGACGATGCCCTTTCAGCAAGAGCATTCTGGTGAACTATTTCTGGAACGATCGTTGACACTCTAAACATCAGTCCTGCCAGCGACGAGGAGGAGATGGACACAGATGCGGACACGAGAACATCTCTCCGTCGAATCCACAAGAGCCCGACAGTTTCACAAATTTTATCGTCTTTTCTTTTCATTAAGCAGTGGTTCGGGTCCAGGCGCTAGTGCAAAGGCGGCGCCTTCACTCTCAGGGTGCATCATCTGAGGCAAGTCAGTGCTGTGTTTTGAAGCTGTGCCGGAGAGGAAGCGGAGGATGAGAGAAGAGGTATTCCAGAACAACACCGCGATATCTACTCGACGTCCTGCCTTGAAAGAGTTTGGCGCGAAAAAATTTGAGGCGGAGGAGGAAGATGAGGAAGATGACTTTGCTAGTGCCCCTCGATCCAGAGGCTGTGGAAATCAAGGCTCCATCCTCTCACATGAGTGCTTGGATGCTCCATTTCTCCAACATGATCCTCGCATTAAGGCCATCAAAATGAACAACATTACCTACTGGTGGCCAGCCCTCCTGGATCCCCGGCTAAAAACTAAACTCAGCACTTTTCCTTCCACCCACCCAAATAGAGAGTAAAAAAATGCAGAAATGGTGAGAACCCTTCGCTGATTGGATCAACTGGAGACATCTGTGCGTCTGCTTCACGTTCTTCAATTATTGCACTGTGGAACCACGCCAGCGACGTGACACAGTAGAGTGCCAAGTTGCCGTAGCTGCAGCAGCGAGACAGGTGCAGAAGCCTAATGGGTGACCATCTGGCAATCTTTTATTACCACCTCACCAACGCATGCAATGCAGGGCCACATACAACACACCAGAGACCAGCTTAAGATCATGGTGCACGACTATCTGCGTCTCAACACCGATTTTTTTTGTATGTGTTTCCGGACCCCAAAAGACTTCTTGGGGTATCCATAATGGACGCATGGCCCGAGCTGGCTCGCCACGCCATAGAGGTGTTTGTCCTTCCCAGCAGCCACGTCATATCTGAGCGGCCAACCTTTCATTCACAGCCGAGGAGTCATAACAGACGAAACGCATCCGTCTTTCCACAGATAATGTGGATCGGTATTGACTTTCATCAAGATGAGATCAGGCATGGATCTCTGATGATGTTGTGGCCCCAATTGCGAGGTCACCGCATTAGTTGCTGGTCTACTTCCCATTCCTCTCCAAACGAAATGGTCGCTCTTGAAAAACTAATTTTTAAAAATGACATTTCTTCCTGCAATTTTATTCTCTATTTCCCAACAATTCATTTTGCTGGTTTTGCTGTGAGGAGACGTAAAAGACAACAAGGTTTCGTGACAAAACCATCAATTTACTCACATATCTTTAGAATTTTCGCTTTGTCAATGGTTTTGGGTTCGAGTTGCCCACAATTTTTTAATAGTGGCTGAGAAGTCATTTTTAATAATTTTTTGTGGTCATGGAGTGCTGTGAGATATCAGCAATAAGCGTGGTCCTTTGGAACAGAAATGTTGGCTTTTTAGTATCATTTTCTCCCTCACAATTTTTAAACATGGCTGAGAGTCATATTTATAATTTTTTGGGGTCATGTTTGCTGGTTAGATACAGCAATAATCATGTCCTTTGGAACAAGAAAATGTGGGCTTTTAAGTGGAATTTCATCCCTCACCATTTTTAACAGTGACTGAGAAGTCATTTTAAATAAATTTTTTGGGTCAATGCCTGCTTTGAAATGCAGCAATACTACACTACAGGTCCTATTCTAAAAAATGTTTTCTAATAGACATTTGTTCTTCACAATTGTCAAAAGTGGCTCATCGTCATGTTTGAATTTTTGGGGGCATTTTGCTGTGACATCAGCTATACACAGGTGCTATTATAAAAAAATGGTTGTTTTTCTAACCGACATTTGTTTCTTCAATTGTCAGAGTTGCTCAAGGGTAATGGTGCTGTAATAAACAGGAATAGGTAGGACAAGTTAATGGACACATATTGCAAAATGACTTGTTTTTAGCAAGATCTATAACATAGCTATCAATCCCTGGTATAGAGACCCCCATTTAATACAATTGAAAAAGAGAAACAAAGACATGGGGATTTCCATCCTATTTTTAAAGGTGTTCCCTAGACTTACACTACTAAAAAACTTGCATGTACAAAATAGCTGGTAAAAAAATTCCTCTGAACTTGTAACAAGGGAGGTACAGAAAAACTAGACCAATGTAGGATATTCAGAGGACATGGAGTATGGAGCAACGGACAGAGAACAAAGAACAGAGACAATATCCTTCTCCAGCACGTTTTTTGAGTAAAATGATAAAAAAGAATGCCAAGAAAAAGGGCACCTGGGTTGTAACAGGAGCGTTAACCACCAGTATTTCCAATGAAGCTCAATTGGTCCGCACTCATAACGGAGGGCAAGCGCTACCCATGTGTCTTGTACTGTGTACTGAGGAAGGCTGGAGTTCTCACACTTCCGCTTCCACACACTGCTTCAGCACGAACAGTTTTTCGTATGCTGCGTCATCAGGGGGCTTAACCTGGTGTTAATAGATGACGGCGCCAGCCTAGGCTCTCACAGCACCCACTGTAACTCCTGCCCTGGGTCATACTGCGGTACAGGACAGATTATAGTCTAATGTCCAGTGAAACTATAATGGTGGTTAAAACTCCTTTTTTTCCGGCACTTTTCTAATCTGGGGTCATGAAAATAGTGCTCAGCACGAGGAACGTGAACACCGCCAAACCGTACACATACTCAATACTACAGAGGAATAGCTGCTCAGCACAGGAACCTGACACCGCCAAACTGTACACATAGCTCTATACTACAGAGATATGGTTTGGCCCCCCGCCCCCCTCAGACACAGGAACCTTACACCGCCAAAACCGTACACATAGCTCTAACTACAGAGAATAGTGCTCAGCAACAGGAGCCTGAACACCGCCCAAACGTTCACATAGCTCTATACTGCAGAGAATAGTGCTCAGCACAGGAGCCTGACGCCGCCAAACTGTACACATAGCTCTATACTGCAGAGAATATGCTCACAACAGTAGCTGACACCACCAACTGTAACACATACTCTATACTCGCAGAGAAATAGTGCTCAGCCACAGGATCCTGACACCGCCAAACAGTACACATAACTCTTATACTACAGAGAAGTAGTGTTCAGCACAGAAGCCTGCACACACCGCAAACTGTGCACATAGCTCTATACTTGAAGAGAATATGCATCAGCACAGGAGCTGACACTCGCCAACTGTAACACATAGCTCTATACTACAGAGAATAGTGCTCAGCACAGGAACGTGACACCGCCAAACCGAACACATAGCTCTATTACTACAGAAATATGCTCAGCACAGGAACCTGGACATACCGCCAAACAGTACACATAGCTCTATACTACAGAGAATAGTGCTCAGCACTGGAGCCTGACGCCGCCAAACTGTACACATACTCTATACTGCAGAGAATAGAGCTGCAGCACAGGAGCCTGGCCACCGCCAAACTGTACACATAAGCTCTATACTACAGAGAATAGTGCTCAGCCCAGGAGCCTGACACACCGCCAAACTGTACGACATAGCTCTATACAGCAGATAAATAGTGCTCAGCACAGGAGCCTGACACCGCCAAACTGTACACATAGCTCTATACTACAGAGAATATAGTGCTCACACAGGAACCTGACACCGCCAAATGTACACATAGCTCTTACTACAGAGAATAGATGCTCAGCCCAGGAACCTGACACGCCGAAACCGTACACATAGCTCTATACTGCAGAGAATAAGTGCTCAGCAACAGAGCCCTGACAACCAGCCAAACTGTACACATAGCTCTATACTACGAAAATAGTGCTCAGCACAGGAGGCCTGAACACCGCCCAAACTGTACACATAGCTCTATACTACAAGAATAGTGGCTCAGCACAGAAGCCTGAACACCGCCAAAACTGTACACATAGCTCAAATACTACAGAGAATAGTGATCAGACACAGGAAAGCCTGACACCGCAAACTGTAGCACATACTTATATACTACAGAGAATAGGCGCTCAGCAGGTTTGGGGGCTCATGGCAGCGTTCCAGACAGGGATATTCAATTTCCAGTTCAAGTAAAATGATGGTTTCAAATCATACTGCCTTCTGCACTTTTTAATTTGTGTACGTGTACAAGACAGTGGATAGTGAATGGTGAGTGATTTTTTTTCTGTGGCTATTTAGTAACCTAAGTGTGCGTTGCCTAAGAAGTACACTATTCATTTGACTGTTTGTGGATGTTAATTCCTAGCATCTCCAGTCCCTGTTTGGGTGTAATAATAAGGTGTTGTTCTCTCCCATAGACTTTAATGGTCATCAGCGATAATCGGTTATCGACTATCGAAAATCGTCTAGATAACTGACGATATCGACTATTGAAACGATGACGATAGTCAACATAATCGCTCATCACTATCCAGGACCTCTCAAGCCGCAGCCTTCTTGAAGAAAGCTCTGTGCCAGGAAAGGTAATACAGTCAAATTGTCCAGTTCAACTAAAAATGGTTGTTGAAAGGACTCCTTTTATCCGGGGTAAAACAAATAAAAACCAACACTTTTTTTGAATCGGGTCATGCAGGTTTGGGGCACATGCTGTGGCCCAGGACAGCTATAGTCAATGTCCAGTGAAACTAAAATGGTGGTTCAAAGACTCATTTTCCCGGCACTTTTTAATTTGGGGGTCAGACAGTTTCTTAACGGGTCATACTGCACACTTGCGGCCCAAGACAGTGTTTCTATAGTCATTGTCCCCAGTCAACTAAAATGTGATCAAAGACTCCTTTTCCCGCAACTTTTTAATTTGAGGTCAACAGGTTTTAATGGTCATACTGCGGATCCAGGACAGTATATTATATGTCGGGTTCAACTAAAATGGGTGGTTTGAAAGACTCCGTTTTCTTGCACTTTTTAATCTGTTGGTCCAGACAGGTTTAATGTCATACTCGTAGGTACAGAACGGTCTAGTCAATGTCCAACTTCAACTAAAATGTGGTTGAAAGACTCCTTTTTCCGGCACTTTTTAATCTGGGGTCATGCAGGTTTGGGGCTCATGCTGTGGCCCAGGACAGGTATAAAAAGTTTAGATAAATTAGTAGATAAATTATATATACCCCAAAAAGGCACCATTAAAATCTAAGAATCATCTTACAAAAAAGCCTATGTACAACTAGTATGAAAAAATAAAAAAGGTATGAATCTCAGAATGCAGTAACACAGCATTCATTTTTGCATGAAACATTTTTATTGTACAAAAATATTATTTGATATTAACGTATTCACACTGACCTTTAGAAATCGGTTGACTTTTTACTTACACTGCACGTTAATACCCTATCACTACAGAAAAACATTCTAGCTCAAAATATAACTTTTAATGAAATAATGCTATATAAAATAGCCCCAAAATATAAAAACACACAGGGCCAAAAGTATGAAAACTGTCTAGGTCTAAAACTCACTTTGTTGCCCATAGAAACCAATCAGAGTGTCACTTTCATTTCATATAGTGCTCTTGAAAAATAAGAGGGATGCTCTGATTTGTTGCTATAGGCAACAAAGTGAGTTTTAGACCTAGGCAATTTTCATACATGTGGCCAATAATACTTATACAAAAAGATGCCTAGGGGGCAGTGTAGAAATAATGGATGAACAACAGTTGGTCCAAAAACAGGAACAACAATAATGAAGACAAATAATGAAGCTAATATGTCTATACAGGTCTTGAATCCATTGATATACTGGATTAGGGGAGGTAAAGAGAAGGGGTAGAAATATAAATCTATGCTCT
The DNA here is from genome assembly GCA_025379985.1 of Phyllomedusa bahiana. NCBI lineage: Eukaryota > Metazoa > Chordata > Amphibia > Anura > Hylidae > Phyllomedusa > Phyllomedusa bahiana. The sequence goes on along the minus strand of JAODAL010005326.1, from coordinate 112,955 downwards.
CCCTTCACTACCCCTACCAGTGGAGACATTTCACTAAAAGGGGAGGCTTCACTCAATGATGTCTCACTCTACACAATCTCTTCTATCGACTGTAACCGGCACAACTAGAGATGAGTGAACAGTAAAATGTTCGAGTTCGAGACTTTAGTGGTGTTCAGTTTGAGGTTTGATTTGAACTCGAACCCCATTAAAATCAATGGGAGAAGATGTTCAGGTTAATTTTTATACCTAGACAGCTGAGAAGAAGCTGTAATTACCATCCATAACAGTGAACTGGATACGTGGAACAACTTAGTGAAGAAAATTTGGCTCTAAGAGTGACAGAAAAAAATTGAGAGGCTCAAATATTTCATTCCTTTCAATGGCTAACTGAGAAGATGAGGACAGCTTGCAAGCAGGGGCGTAGCTATAGGAGGTGCAGCGGTAGCAGCTACTACAGGGCCTTGCATCCTGAGGGAGCCCAAAAGCCCTTTTGACAAATAAGAAGACACCGGTATTGGAAATGGCACATGGTAACTGGCAGGAGCTCCATTTCACTTTTTGCACCAAGGCCCAAGAACTTCAAGTTGTGCCTCTACTTGCAAGCTTTGTACATGTGATATATGTGGTGGCAGCAAGAACATCCCAACAGGGAACATGGAGGTTCAGCTGGCAGGGGGGTAGTTATAGGTGGGAGGTGGTCTTGAATCCTGTGGGAGCCTAAGAGACCCTTTGACACATAAGAAGACACCGGTATTGGAAATGGCGCATGGTAACTGGCAGGGGTGTCAATAGGGCAGTACGGGCAATACTCCTGCCAGGGGCCCTAATCAAAAAGGGGCCCACTGATATGTTAAAAAATAGGATCTAGTAGTGGGTGGTGGTCCCATTTGATTTGGCTGTATGGAGCCTTGAAACAGTTAATAGATGACTGATGGCAGCCCTGGTAATGGGGGGCTCCACTTAACTTTTTGCACCAGGGCCCAAGAACTTGAACTTATGCATATGCAGGCTGGACTAGATTAGATGGCAGTACCATTGGTGGCAGCGAGAACATGCCAATCAGGAACATGAAGATTTCTGTTCAACAAGATTAGGCGGCAGCACCATAGGTGGCAGCAAGAACATGCCAATGGGAAACATCGAGGTTCAGGATAAAAGGACTTAGTACATTAAAAAATAAAGATTTGGAGGGCTAAAAGGAGGAGGAGTAAGAGGTGTATGCAGTGCACATCAAAGTCATACAGGTGTATATTTCAAAATAAATTCAGGCGTAAGACTTGTAAATCCAGCTGTTGGCAGCAGTAGAATACAATTTTCAGAAGCAGCAGGCACAGGAACTACACACATGAGATGTAGTGTAGTTTAAATGTGTATTTCACATTGTCAAGAAGAAGTGCTACAGTTACTAGTCAGTGACATCACAACCGGGGCAAAAAAATGGTCAGACATCCACGCTTGATTCATTTTTATAAATGTCAAATGATCCACATTGTCAGGGGAAAGCTGGATACATTTGTCAGTTATCACCTCTCCAGCTGTGCTGAATGTGCGTTCCGAGATAACGCTGGCTGCTGGGCAGGATAATACTTCTATGGCATGTCGAACAAGCTCAGGCCATTCATCCAGTTTGGACACCCAGAAGTTGAATGGGTCCAGACTAAGTTTAAAAGCATCGATGTTGAGCCGTTGGCAGTCATGGACCATGGTCTTAAGGCGGTCTTTTTGTGTTTGAATGCTGCCCTGCCTTGCAGGTATTGGTGAGGTGGTGAAAATCGATTGCCAAATGTCACCCTGTAGGGTTCTGCCACGCTGCCTGCTGCTGCTCCGGCTATTTGCTATTCTACTGCTGCTGCGTTGCTGACGTTGTTCCACTGTGACATCGGAATGTGAACACGCAAAAGATGTGTCGAGTTTGTCAATGAGCATTGTCTCGAAATCCTGCATTCTACTGTCAATTTGTGTGTGTGGAAGGAAATTACTCAATTTTGATTTGTAAATGTGGATCAAAGAGGGTGGCCACCAAGTAATCGCTGTTCATTTTGATTGCCTTGATGTTTGGATCATGTTGCAGGTAATGTAGCATCCAAGCACTCATGTGTGAGATGCTGCCAGGATCTCCCAATCCTCAGGGTCACGGGGCACTAACGGGATCTTCCTCCTCTTCTTCCTCCTCCCCCTCCTGTAATCTGTGCCAACCTCTTACCATTGGAGGGTAATCAGTACCGATGGTGTCCACTCCTGCCTCCTCATCCTCCTCCACTTCCTCATCCTGACCATCACTAGAGCCCTGGCTAGCCTCTTGCGCTCTCTTCTGTGAGCTGAACTTTCATTCTGTACCCACCTTCAACCTAGAACCACCGCCTAAAGAAGACCTATAGAAATTTCAAAAACAAGTCGGGCCTTCTACATCCCTCCGGTGGTATTGGCTCTGTTCCCGCCTCCTCCAGCTCTTCCATCACTCCTGGGACCTGCTGCCGCAGAGTGCCTAATGCTTGTTCCAGTAAAAATATAACCAGAATGGTCATGCTGACAAGGGCATAGTCCTTGACCATTTTGGTGGCCTCCTCAAAACTGCCAAGGATGGTGCAGAGATCCTTCACCTGTCACCACCCTCTATGGGTCAACACCCCAAAGTCCGCACCACTGCTAGTCAGGCCATACGACATTTCATACTGCATAATGGCATTACGCTGCAGCCACAATCACTGGAGCATGTAGAGGGTGGAAATCCAGCGTGTTGCCACATCACATGTCAGACATATTGATGACCAGGCCCAGATCACACTGCAACATTGCCATTGATTCAGAAGCAGGGTGTGAACGCTGGAAGTTTGAGCTAAGACCTTGAGCCTTCCTCAGCAGACAGTCAAGACCCGGGTAGTGCTTGAGAAATTTCTGCACAACCAGGCAAGGGATGTACGTAAGTCTACCAATCTTAAGGGCAGCAAGGAAATTGCTCCCGTTGTCACACACCATCTTGCCTGGCGCCAAGTTTTTAGCACCCAGCCACTGGTCGGTCTGAGTGCACAGAGCCATCCACAGCTCTTGGCCTGTGTGTTGACGGTTTCCAAGACACATTAATTTGAGAAGGCCCGGCTTCTCTCGGCACATGATGCTACCTATCGAGGGTTGGGGATCTGGACTCTGGATCATCCCAGCAGTGTTGAAGAGTGTCGGCCGAGACCCATTACCAGAGGCACTGTTATCCACCCAACTCACCCAGTGAGCAGTCAGTGAGATGTAACGCCTTTGACCATGCTTAATAGTCCATATGTCTGTAGTGAGAAGGACGTTGGTGGACAGATCTTTTCTGCAATGTGACAGGCATGGGCATCAACAGGTTTTCTGGCCAAAAAATGCTGATATTGAGGGCATGCCAGGGCCATGACGGAACCCATCTTTGTCCACCAGGTGGAATGGCGACATTTCCAAAGCCAGCAGCCTGGCAATGCTGACATTAAGGCTTTTGGCTTTGGGATGGTTGGGGTGAAAGCATTTCTTATGCTCCCACACCTGATACACAGAAGGCTGGCTGGTGGACTGGCTGCTGCATGGCATGCAGGTAAGACTGCTGGAAGGGGAAGGTGTAGGTTGTTTGTGATGGTGGGATCTGGGACTTGGATGGTGGTTGCTCATGCTGCTCCGGCAAATCAGCTGCAGAGGACCAGTGGGGCTTGGAAGTGGTGGAGGAGGAGGAGGCAGAAGAGTATAGTATATATAGTTTAGTACAAAGAGTAAGCTGAAAATGGCATTCAGAATGCAATACAGTGAAATATATATAACTTGGTCATGTGATTTTAGCAGCCAATGAGAGCCCTACACCTCAGCGATGACATGTTTACTCTTCTCCGTGCCCTGCACTGATTGGATGGCTGCCAAAAGTGCTAAAAGGTGCTGAAAATTATTAAAATGGCATGTCGAACGCCATGTTAAACTCGAACATTTACTCTACAGTTTCTGAGACTGGGAATGGCGACATTAAGGCTTTTGGCTTTGGGATGGTTGGGGTGAAAGCATTTCTTATGCTCCCACACCTGATACACAGAAGGCTGGCTGGTGGACTGGCTGCTGTATGGCATGCAGGTCATACTGTTGGAAGGGGAAGGTGTAGGTTGTTTTGCTGATGGTGGGAATCTGGGACCTTTGGATGGTGGTTGCTCATGCTGCTCCGGCACATCAGCAGCAGAGGACCAGTGGGGCTTGGAAGTGGTGGAGGAGGAGGAGGCAGAAGAGTATAGTATATATAGTGTAGTACAAAGAGTGAGCTGAAAATGGCATTCTGAATGCAATGCAGTGAAATATATATAACTTGGTCATGTGATTTTAGCAGCCAATGAGAGCCCTACACCTCAGCGATGACATTTTTACTCTTCTCCGTGCCCTGCACTGATTGGATGGCTGCCAAAAGTGCTAAAAGGTGCTGAAAATTATTAAAATGGCATGTCGAACGCCATGTTAAACTCGAACATTTACTCTACAGTTTCTGAGACTGGGAATGGTGGTTGCTCATGCTGCTCCGGCACATTGGAAGTGGTGGAGGAGGAGGAGGCAGAAGAGGTCACGGTGATTGGAAGCCCAGGTCCTTTGTGGCCTTTTTTCTCTAAGCGACTATTCCACAGCAATTCATGCTTTACATGCATGTGCCTTTTCATGCTCGTGCTGCTTAAACTCTTTTCATTCTTTCCTCTATTGACGCATGGACGGCAAATCCGGCATATGCCATCAGTCGGTGAATCGGTGGCTTGATCGTAAAAGGCCCAGGCTACACAGGTACTGGACCTCTTCAACGGTGAAAACCTAGTAGCAGTGTTAACGCTGCCACCACTGACTAAGGCTAGCGAAGTAATGTCAGCGGACTTGTGTGACCGCCCTCTCCCTTTCTGAGGCGGGACCCACACTGACACTACCCCATCATCCTCCTCCTCCACTGATGATGCACTCGACAGCTGCTGCTCAAAAGACCACGTTGAATCTGCAATGTCATCATCACAGGTGACTTCCTCTTCCTCACAGTCTACGTCCTCAAGCTGTGGGCTAGAAATCCCAGGCACAGTGAGGCATTGCTGACCGCTCGGTATTTCTGCCGACGGACCAGCTTCCTTCTCCTACTCTGAGGGCATCAGTGATTGGGCATCAGGTTAGACAAAATCATCCTCTTTGGCCTTTTGATCTTTTGAAATGCCTTCTGACACCAACCACATTGTGTCATCAAACAGCTTTTCAGAATATGGATTATATGGAGTGGTTTGTATATTGGGTTGTGACATTCGGCCCGTCTATGCTTTAGGTTGGACTGATGATGATGATGACATTTGTGCCCGTGACTGAGAGGAAGAGGAGGTAAAACTGCTGGATGCAAGGTCTGATAACCACTGAAGAACAGATTGGCGGCGCTGTTCAGTAGTGAAACTCACAGGGAACTGAACAAGCGATGACTGGCCTGACTGTCCTGTGACTGACGATGTACTTGCTTGTGTGTTGTCCGGAGCACTGGAAGGATTGCCTTGTTTCGTACCTCTATCTCAGCTTCCTACGCCCATCCTTGCTCGCATACCACCTCTAGTTCTTACCATGTTCAAAAGAGAGAAGTGTATAAATATGTGGATCACAATAACATACTGGTATATTTCAGTGTTATGTGGACTTAAAATCTTGCAAAAAGACACCTTTTCTGTATGACAATAACACACGGTATATTTGAAAGGTATTTCACCCCCAAACTGCCAAAAATGAACTTTTCTCCACTCAGTATAATTTTCACCGAATAACCACTATTTAAAATATAATTCTTTTTATAGGAGATTTGGAGATGGTGTGTTATACAATTACTGAGCCCCCAAAACTGCAAAAATGAACTTTTCTCCACTCACAATAATTTTCACCAACCAACTATTATTAAAAATATATTTCTACGTGTAGAAGATTTGAAGATGGTGTGTTATATAATTACTGAACCCCCAAACTTCAAAAAATAAAGTTTTCTCCACCCAACCACTATTTAGAATATATTTCTTTGTATAGAAGATTTGGAAATGGTGTGTTATAAAATGATTTCACCCCAGTACTGCAAGCAAGCAGATGAAGTCTGTATAGTACAATGAGTGAGCTGAAAATGGCATTCAGAACGCAATACAGTGAAATATATATAACTTGTTCATGTGATTTTAGCAGCCAATGAGAGCCCTACACCTCAGAGATGACATTTTGACTCTTCTCTGTGACCTGCACTGATTAGATGGCCGCCAAAAGTGCTGAAAGGCGCTGAAAATTATTAAAATGGCGCGTCGAACGCCATGTCAAGCTTGAACATTTACTTTTACAAACTGTAAAGTTCTCGGTTTGGTTCGAGAATATCGAGATGTTTGACTCAAACTTAACTTTTTTTGAACGGTTCGATGAACACTTGTCACAACGTGTTTTTCCTTTTTGGAATAGGGTTCCTCAAGGGACCAAATTAGTAATGGTATAAAACTCCCATGTTAAAAACAAGGATAAAAGTGCTGCTGTTTGTAATTGGAAGATAATTCCACAGCTGCACCCCTCTGGGAGTAATAAAGGATATGTGAGCCATGCTAGAGAGGTACCCTAAATAGTAAAAAAAACAAAAACAAACAGTGGCAGTATTGATTTATTTTTGTGTGTAATTAGATTATAGGTAGCTTAAAATGCTGCCACTGTAAAATGCAACATGTACTACAAAACACAAGCACTCATGCAGCTACATCAATAGAACGATAAGAAACTTACAGCTGTTTTAATGAAATGATAGGCAGGTATAGGCCGTTTAATGTCCCCATAGGCAGTTTAATAACCCCACAGGCAGTTATAGGTAGTTTAATGTCCCCCATAAGCAGTTTAATAACCCCATAGACAGGTATATGTCACTCATAGGCAGATAATTGTCCGCCATAGGATGGTATAGGCAGGTATATGTATCCCATAGGTAGGTATAGGCAGGTATATTTCCCCCATAGGTAGGTAATTGTCCCCCATAGGCAGGTATAGGCAGGTAATTGGTCCCCATAGGCAGGTATATGTCCCCCAAAGGCAGGAAATCGTCCCCATAGGCAGGTATAGGCAGGTAATTCTCCGTCATAGGCAGGTATAGGCAGGTACAGTGGTAGCCAAAAGTATTGGCACCCCTGCAATTCTGTCAGATAATACTCAGTTTCTTCCTGAAAATGACTGCTATAACAAACTCTTTGGTATTATTATCTTCATTTAATTTGTCTTCAATGGAAAACCACAAAAAGAATTGTCATAAAGCCAAATTGGACATAATTTCACAACAAACATAAAAATGGGGGTGGACAAAAGTATTGGCACTGTTTGAAAAATCATGTGATGCTTCTCTAATTTGTGTAATTAACAGCACCTGTAACTTACCTGTGGCACCTACCAGGTGTTGGCAATAACTAAATCACACTTGCAGCCTGTTGACATGGATTAAAGTTGACTCAACCTCTGTCCTGTGTCCTTGTGTATACCACATTGAGCATGGAGAAAAGAAAGAAGACCAAAGAACTGTCTGAGGACTTGAGACTCCAAATTGCAATGGCGCAATTGATGATCTCTTTGCTTGTATGCAACTCCTGGGAGCCCATATAGGTGAAGATACCACTACAGAGCAGAGAGTGAGTGCTCCCTGCTCCGCAGTGGACTCCGGATGGCCACAGATTTGCGGCTGTCCAGAGTATCTGGCACAGGCAGCATGAGTGTCATCATGCTGCATGATGACATCACTCCCTCTGTGCCGGCAAGAAGATGGAGCAGTGAGGGAGAGAAGTAAGTACTTGTATTTTTTTTTAAACTGCCTATACCTGCCTATGGGGGACAAATACCTGCCTATACCTGCCTATGGGGGACATATACCTACCTCTACCTGCCTATGGGGGACATATACCTGCTTATATTTGCCTATGGGGATATATACCTGCCTATGGGGTACATATACCTGCCTATGGGGGAAAATTACCTGCCTATACCTGCCTATGGGGGACATATACCTGCCTATGGGGGACATATACCTGCCTATACCTACCTATGGGGTACATATACAGTGGTGGCCAAAAGTATTGGCATTCCTGTAATTCTGTCAGATAATACTCAGTTTCTTCCTGAAAATGATTGCAATCACAAATTCTTTGGTATTAATATATTCATTTATTTTGCTTGCAATGAAAAAACACAAAACAGAATGAGACAAAATCAAATCATTGATCATTTCCCCCAAAATCTCAAAAATGGTCCGGACAAAAGTATTGGCACCCTCAGCATAATACTTGGTAGCACAACCTTTCGCCAAAATAACTGCGAACAACCGCTTCCGGTAACCATCAATGAGTTTCTTACAATGTTCTGCTGGAATTTTAGACCATTCTTCTTTGGCAAACTGCTCCAGGTCCCTGAGATTTGAAGGGTGCCTTTTCCAAACTGCCATTTTGCAATCTCTCCACAGGTGTTCTATGGGATTCAGGTCTGGACTCATTGCTGGCCACTTTAGAAGTCTCCAGTGCTTTCTCTCAAACCACTTTCTAGTGCTTTTTGAAGTGTGTTTTGGGTCATTGTCCTGCTGGAAGACCCATGACCTCTGAGGGAGATCCAGCTTTCTCACACTGGGCCCTAAATTATGCTGCAAAATTTGTTGGTAGTCTTCAGACTTCATAATGCCATGGACACGATCAAGCAGTCCAGTGCCAGAGGCAGCAAATCAACCCCAAAACATCAGGGAACCTCTGCCATGTTTGACTGTAGGGACCGTGTTCTTTTCTTTAAATGCCTCTTTTTTTTTTCCTGTAAACTCTATGTTGATGCCTTTTCCCAAAAAGCTCTACTTTTGTCTCATCTGACCAGTGAACATTCTTTCAAAACGTTTTAGGCTTTCTCAGGTAAGTTTGGGCAAACTCCAGCCTGGCTTTTTTTATGTCTCGGGATAAGAAGTGAGGTATTCCTGGGTATCCTACCATACAGTCCCTTTTCATTCAGACGCCGACGGATAGTACAGGTTGACACTGTTGCACGCTCGGACTGCAGGGCAGCTTGAACTTGTTTGGATGTTAGTCAAGGTTCTTTATCCACCCTGAGGAATTTCATACAGCTGAAGTGTCTCTGCTGGAGCCCGGCCATTGCAACACCCGCGCGCTGACAGTAACTTGAGTATAAGCCGAAGACAGATTCTTCAGCACATTTTTTGTGCTAAAAAAGTCGGCTTATACTGGAGTATAAACGGTATATAAAATTATATAAATGTCATAATAAATGTTATAATATAAAATTAATATAAAATTATATAATATATAAAAATATAATATTAAATTATCTCCTTTAAAATGTGTTTAAAATATAATCAAAAATTATTTTTAAATTAAATTATATAAATTAATTAAACCAATACAGCATCTACCATAAATCTCAATTAACTGTTTTAGCAGCTATTATCATATTCTGGCATTCATTTGTACACTTGTTTGGCACATTAGTAATGTGCCAAAGTACCGTGGCATGCCAAACATATAAGCTAGGCGCCTTGAACCTTAGACAGCATTTATGACCGTACACTTAACACTTTCATATATTCAGGCTAGAGATGAGCCGATTGTCGATTTTAAAGAAAATTGTGTCGATTTTCCATCTCGATCTCGATCAATCGCCGATTCCCATTAAAGTCAATGGGAGAAGATGATCAGGTTTCTTTTTATACTGAAACAGGTGAGGAGAAGCTGGAATTACCATCCATAACAGTAAACTGGATACATGGTACAATTTAGTGAAGACAATTTGGCTCTAAGATTCACAGAAAAGATTCACAGGCTAAAATAATTAATTCCTTTCAATGGCTAACTGAAAAGATGAGGACAGCATAGCTATAGGAAGTGCAGCACTCGCAGCTGCTACGGGGCCCCTTTGATGCATAAATAGACCTCGGTATTGGAATAGCACATGGTAACTTGCAGGAGCCCCTATTACTTTTTTCACCAGGGCACAAGAACATGTAATATATGTGGTGGCAGCAAGAACATCCCAGCGGGGAACATGGAGGTTCAGCTAGTAGGGCCTTAGTTATAGGGGGTGCAGTGGTAGCCAGGGCTGCTGTCAGTCATCTATTAACCGTTTCAGAATACCATGCAGCTAAATCAAATGGGGTTCCCACCCATTACTGGTTTCTATTTTTTAACATATTGAAATGGAAGTAGCCTCAAAGGGGCTAAAACCACTTTCTGCTTTATTCACAAAATGGCAGCTTTTTTTTATACTTTTGCAAATTAGTAGATAAGAAGCATCACATGTACCTGGCTGTGGCGGTCTATTGGTACGTCCTTATCTACAGACTACTCCTCACGGCTCAGGAATGTCTAAACACAGGGTGTAACTTAAGAAGAAGAACCATCTTGGATTACACAGTGAATGTCTCTATAAGCTACTACAGGCAGCCATTTTGTTAACACATTAGTGACAAGACATATACATACAGCTTTTACATGCTGTATTACATAGGTACGTGCCTACTATATGTATATGTGAGGTATATACTAACTAATACATTAAAATGGAGACACAAAGGATAACACACACTAATATATATATATATATATATATATATATATATATATATATATTATATATATATATAATATACATATTTATATATATATATATATATATATATATATATATATATATATATATATATATATATATATATATATAACCTTTGTTCCCATCCACAACAATATCACTGGGCCCCTTTTTTGATTAGGGCCACTAACAAGATTACTGTCCTATTGACACCTCTGACACCCCTTTTACAGTAGCCTGATCCCAAAACCAGCAAAAATGACCTTATGGACACTAAGAATAAAATTAGCATGGAGAAATTAGTATTTGAAATTAGATTTTTTTCAATACGACCTTTACTATTGGTGTCTTTTATAGTGGCCTGACCCCAAAACCAGCAAAAATGACCTTTTGGACACTCATAATAAAAGTAGCAAGAAGAAATGAGTATTTGGAATAAGATTTTTTTCAATGCGACCTTTAATATTGGTGTCTTTTACAGTGGCCTGACTCCAAAACCAGCAAAAATGACCTTTTGGACACTCAGAATAAAATTTGCATGAAGAAATGAATATTTGGAATAAGATTTTTTTCAATAGGACCATTGATTTTTTTTCAATGTCCCTTGTGTATTTCACATTGTAAAGATGACGTGCTACAGTTTACTAGTTGGTGACATTGGCAAACGGGGCAAAAAAAATCATCAGAGATCCACGCTTGATTCATTTTGATAAATGTCAAACGATCCACATTCTCATGTGGAAGACTGATACGTTTGTCAGTTATCACCCCACCAGCTGTGCTGAGTGTGCGTTCCGAGATAATGCTGGCTGCTGGGCAGGATAAAACTTCTATGGCATTCCAAACAAGCTCAGGCCATTTATCCAGTTTGGACACACAGAAATTGTTTGGGTCCGGACTAAGTCCAAAATTTTGAGGTTGAGCAACAGGTAGTCATGGACCATGTTCTTAATACGGTCTTTGTGTCTGAATGCTACCCTGCCTTACAGGTGTTGGTGAGATGGTAACTAACGATTGCCACATGTCACCCAGTAGACTTCTGCCACACTGCCTGCTGCTGCTACAGCTACTTGCCACTCTACTGCTGGCATGTTGCTGACATTGTTCCGCCATGACATTAGAACGTGAAGAAGACGCAACAGATGTCTCGAGTTGATCAATGAGCACTGTCTCAAATTCCTGCATTCTACTGTCAATTTGTGTGGGTGGATGGAATTTGCTAACTTTTGATTTGTAATGTGGATCAAAGATGGTGGCCACCCAGTAACTGCTGTTCATTTTGATTGCCTTGATGCGTGGATCAGGTAATGTAGCATGTGAGCATGTGTGAGATGCTGCGGGGATTTCCCAAGCCTTGGGGTCAAGGGGCACTAAACATATCTTCCTCCTCTTCTATGGAATATCTATGAAATATGGTCTAATGGAAGAACTTTGACACAAAATCAACAGTGTTCCTGAATCCTTATACTTTGAAACTGGCAACTAGGATTAGAAACAGAAGTTTTTCTATGGAATATCTGTGAAATGTGGTCTTATGGAAGAACCCTGACACCAGATCAACAGTGTTCTTGAATGCCTATACTTTGCAACAACCAATTTGGATTAGAAACATAATTTTTTTCTATGCAATATCTATGAAATGTGGTTTTATGGAAGAACCCTGACACTAAATCTACATTTTTCTTGAATCCTTATACTTTGCAACTGGCAACTAGGAATAGAAACATAATTGTTCCTATGGAATATCTGTAAATTGTGGTTTTATGGTAGAACCATGACACCAAATCAACAGTGTTCTATCTTGAATGCCTATACTTTGCAACAACCAACTAGGTTTAGAAATAGATTTTTTTGTTTGGAATATCTGTGAAATGGGGTCTTATGGAAGAAATGTGTCTTTTACATCAGCTGTCCCCCCAAAACTGCAGCAAGGAATTTTTGGGCATGGAATGAAATTTTCTGCAAGAAACCAGTATATCACAGCAATTTCTATTTAGATCAGATTTCCTAACAGTGTCTTGTGCACAAGCTGTCCCCCAAAACTGCAGCAAGGAACTTTTGGGCAATGCAATGATGCAGTATGCAGCAATATCAAAATCCCTAACTACTACTGTCTAGGTTTCCCTAATCTTACTGTACCCCAACCCTAACTTATCTATCTAGCAGCGTTTCCTTTGTGAAACCGCTGGGAAATGGTGTGTCTGCCTGTTTTAAAACAAGCACAGCAGAAAGAGCAATGCGTTCAGTTCACAGTCTCTAATCATAATGGCATTCACCAGGAAACACAATGACATACATAAATCAGGGTCATGTGATTTTAGCAGCCAATGAGATCCCGACCCCCTCAGCTGTGACGTTTTTGACCCCCCTCTGTGCTCTGCACTGACTGGCTGCCCACCAAAAGTACAGGAAGCAGTGAAAATAGCTGAATCTTAATTCTCGATCTCGATATTTTACCCGATTTTGAGGAAAAAAAATCGGATCGAGAAAAATGTAAAATCGACTAAATTTTAATATTTCTTGATTAAATTGCTCAACGCCAATTCAGGCGCATTATACACTGAAAAAAAGACAGAAAATTGTGTCGAGGCACCAAGTTTCATACATGCTGCCTTAAGATCCTAAACCTCTAATAGTGTTTTGGAGCTATATATCTTGAACGATAATATTAGAATCTCTATGATCATTATTGCCAATCTCTTGAAACAAAAAATGATGCCCATCAAGATCATTATGTTTTCTAAGATTACTTAGAAGTCCAGTCCTCAAGTCTCAAAGTTTCCATTTGGGATTTGCTTTTGCAAACTTGGGTTCTTCGCCTTCTCTATTCATAATAATTTTGGAAAATAGGGGTTGGGGAACTTTGACAGGAGCCTGCATATGAAAACTGTTAGGGTGGGAAGGCAAGGGCACGTGTATGATGCTGCATCTTTTCTGCATGCTGGTGTGAACTGGCTTTATCCTATGTGCAGTTATGTGCTGGACAAATACTTCCTTCATAGATATGTGTGTGAGTGATTGTTCATTGGTATTTTTCTCCCAGTTAGCACTTGGACCTTAATTTCCTTCTACTGGGAATGAATTTTAACCTGCAGTAAGTATGGTCATGGTTTTATGATTTTGAGGAAGGGGCGCACATTAATTTTATAGTTTAATCACTTTGATCTAAAGGAATGGGAGGCCACCATATCTGGAGATCACTACCCCGCTACTGCCTACTCCCAGCATAACAGCCGCTCAGACAGCATACATCTTCTTCCACCTGTTCTGCTGTTGATGATTTAGGTGTTGGATCCCTGTTAGTCTGGAACCTCTTTCTATGGATGACCCTCCAAAACATACAAGACTCCAGGTGACATATCTTTAAGGTTCATCATCTCATACACGTCTCACCACTGCTGCAAGATCACAATCCAAGGGACAACATTTATAAAAAAAAATATTAATCATATATTTAATCATGCCTTGTGTTAATAAGTTGACATTTATTTATAAGTTTCTGCACCCAAGTGCATGCTTTAAAGAAATTGCCAGGACTTTAGAAAAATTGGCAGGACTTTTGAAATATCTAAGGGACTTTAGAAAAATTGCTTAAAATTATCTCTTATCGCTCATCTCTTAACTCATGTTCATTCCAATGATGCGCCTCCCCATCCTCTCTTCCTTTGTTCTGTTGACCTCCGTCTCTCGATAACAGAGTGTCACTGCTGCAGCCTGTGATTGGCTGCAGTAATGACATTCTGTTTGGCCAGAGCTGGAGTTAAGCGCTGACTATTTTTTTTTTCTTTTTTTATAAATTTTCTCCCACCCTCTGCATCATCGTTAAACTTAAAATAGAGAAGTCAGACAACCCCTTTAAATGACAAAATTACTCTTGGGCCGCTCTAGAAACCACATCAAACTTCTAGTTGCAACCGCTTATCCAAATGGCTTCACCACTACACATGAAGAATTTTAATAAAGAAAGGATGGCTCCTGCCGTCTTTTTTAACAAAGGAGGTTTCCTGCCTTTCCTTACTAGCACAATTATCATGGCAAAGAACCTAAATGATATAACATGTCTTTAGATACAGATACAAGATGGAATCAAAAGAACAACACATATTGATTAAAATTGATAATTCATGATCCCACTATTGTCAGCCTAACTGCAAATCACATGTTTTAAGGCTAACTCCAGCCCTAATTAGAAGATTACATTGCGCTGGAGATTTTCAGCTGCTCACAAATCACAAAATCGATAGGATTCAAGGCAGTATTCTTCTTGCTTAAAATGAAATCTTATATCTACACAAGGAGAAGAGCGGAAGTGGTTTATAAACAGCTTGGATTTTAATTTAACATCTTCAGTACAAACAGCTGCAGTGCAACAAGTTCTCTTTGTGTTAGACATTGCTTCAATTTATTCTTAAGGCAGAAACATATTGGGTTTACTATGTGAGAATTGCTGTAATTCAATATATTTTTTATTTTAATTGTAAATGTTCTGACTAATTGGACAAGTTACTGATATATATATATATATATATATATATATATTATATTATTATATTACTATATAAATAATATTTTTTAACAGCTGCTGTGCCTTTACTGAAAACCCAAATATTAAATGACCATAATGATTATGCAAGGATAGCAACATTATTACATGTAAATGTAGCACTAGTTACATAACTGCACCATTAAATCTAAACTACACACACAAAAAAAGGAAATAGTCACTTACCCTTTACCAAAGATTGCTCTTATCAATAGTACAAGCGAATATAAGAATCACAGGTTCCTTTGGCTGCAAAGATGCCCATTTACTATGTCATGGTGCTATGCTGCATCTCTCCTCCAGGTCCAATTGGTCTTCCATCTGCTCCTCCCTCGGGCACACTTATGCTAATTGTCCAGGATTTAAAGGGCCAGGGTGCATCCCCCCCCTTCCCAAACCATGTTTGACCATCAGACCCGATTTAAGGACTCCTCCTATTTATTGCCAAACTATGCCAAACTAGCAACTTGGGAGTTCATTGCAGCAAAGATCAGAACCCTCATATAAGGAGCTAAAGGATGAAGACCAGGGATTTCCTTAGACTCTGCTCCATGGTGTGGTTCCATGTTAAAGCTCTCAGCTGACCCAGTGGATCCACCTCCTGCATGTGACAATAAGAAACCTTATAATATATTTTATTAGAGGAAAAGGTCTCTTTGTCCACTTATAAGGCTTTCCTCCCTAAGCACATTCATTTCTATGAAAAACTGTTAAAATGTATCCTAGCCACATCAGCTTTCTTCAATATCAGGCTATATACTGCCCATAAAAATCTGTGAAGAGGGATAGGAGAAGGGGCACAGAGCTGCAGAATGAGACAGAGAGAAATTAAGGACAACATGTATGAATGGGGCTGCGCCAGATATCTGGCGTCTTTTCAGCCCGATATCAGGCGCAGCCCCGTTCATATATGTTTAAATCTCCCGCACGCCCCCAGATAAGGCGCATTACAAAGCGCCTGAGAATGGCGTGGGGTGCACTAGAACTGTAACGAAGCTACATATTTATAGTTTCACTATGGCATTTCTAGGCACATTACAGCTGGAACAGGTACATCACTTTCAAAGTGGTATGCCTGAGCCAAAAATTTCACCTAAGCGCTAGAATGCGCCTGATTTATGACCTGCTGTAGAGTGCCCTCTGAAGGTAAATAAGTAGGTATTTATGACCCTTGCAAGTAGATAGGTAAGTATGCAGGCCCCTCTGACTGATTGAAAAAAATAGAAAAATTAAACTCACCTCTCCCCGTTCTCCTGCCAAACAGCTAGCTTTGGGAGTTAGTGTCTGCAGCATGACAGCATCACACCAACTATACCGAGATGATGCTCTTAGCATCTCCTTGGCCAGAAGCCTAAGCCTTAGGCTTTTGGCTAAGAAGACACAGTGGTGCACAAGACATGATAATTAGTGTTGAGTCGAACTGTTCAGAAAAAGGTTAGTTTGGCACACATTTTATGTTTTTTCAGAACCCAAGCCAAACTGAATTTTTTGAAACAAGTTTTGGTAAAATTCAGGAATGGTGCAGGCTTTGGGTGCCATTTTCAGCTGCTTCCTTCAGTTCTGGTGGCCAGCCAATCAGGGCATAGCACAGAGGGGGGTCAAATACGTCACCACTGAGAGTATTGTGATCTCATTGGCTGCTTAAATCACATGACTGTCTTATGTGTATATCACTGTATTTCCTGTTGAATGCCATTTCCATCTTATTCTCTGTAGTGAACACACTGCTGCCTCTGTTTGTGCTTGTTTGATATACTTTTCTAGCGATTTTACACAGGAAAAGCTGCTAGTTAGATTACTCGGGGGTGGGAGAGGACAGCTAGGTTAGGAAATCATACACATCAATAGTTAGGGAGTTAGGGAATTTTGGATAGATATTCCATAGAAAAAATTCTGTTAATAATCCTATTTGCCCATTGCAAAGTATAACCATTTAAGACCACTTGATTTGCTTTCAGGGTCCTTCCATAAGACTCAATTTCACCGATATTCCATAGAAAAAAATTTGTTTATAATCCTATTTGCCCGTTGCAAAATATAGGCATTTAAGACCACTTGATTTGCTGTCAGGGTTCTTCCATAAGACAACATTTCACAGATATTCCATAGAAAAAATTCTGTTTATGATCCTATTTGCCCGTTGCAAAGTATAGACATTTAAGAACACTGTTGATTTGCTGTCTTTGGAGTACAGTTCTTCAATAAGAGACTGTGAACAAATCTTGACTTTTTAACATTTATATTTTTGAACATGGAGCGAACTAGAGGTGGTAAGCGAGCAAGGAGGGGCATAGGACGTGGAGCTATAGGTACGAGACAGGACCCTACTTCCAGTGCTCTGGACAACACACAAACGAGCACATCGTCAGTCGCAGGACCTTCAGGCCTGTCATCGCTTGGTCAGTCCCCTGTGCGTCTCATTACTGAAGATCGGCGCCAATCCGTTCTTCAGTGGTTAACACAACCTGCATCCAGCAGTTTTACATCCTCTTCCTCTCAGTCAAGGGCACAAATGTCATCATCATCATCAGTCCAACCTGAAGGCCAAATGTCACCCAATAAACAGAACGCTCTAAATAATCCATATTCCGAGCTCTTTGATGACACAATGCGGTTGGGGTCAGAAGGCATTTCAAAAGATCAAGAGGCCAAAGAGGATGATTTTGTCTGCTCTGACGCTCAATCGCTGATGTCCTCAGAGGAGGAGAAGGAAGCTGGTCCATTGGCAGAAATATCAAGCGGTCAGTGGTGCATTGCAGTGTATGTGGCTTCTAGCCCACAGCTTGAGGATGTAGACTGTCAGGAAGAGGAAGTCACCTGTGATGATGACATTGCGGATCCAACGTGGTCTTTTGAGCAGCAGCTGGCGAGCGCATCATCAGTGGAGGAGGATGATGGGGTAGTGTCAGTGCAGATCTGGCCGCAGACAGGGAGAGGGCGGTTGCACAAGTCTGCTGACATTAATCCGTCAGCCATGGTCAATGGTGTCAGCGGGAACACCGTTACTAGGTTTTCACCATCAAAGAGGTCGAGGACATGTGACGACTGGGCTTTTTTCGATCAAGCCTCAGATTCGCCGACCGACACCATATGCCAGATTTGCAATCAATGCGTCAGTAGAAAAAAGAACCTAAAGAATTTAACCACCACCAGCGTGAACAGGCACATGCATTTAAAGCATGAATTGCCATGGAAGAATCACTTGGAGAAAAAAGGCCACGCAGGACCTGGGCTTCCAACCACCGTGACATCTTCTGCCTCCTCCACTTCCAAGCCCAAGCGGTCCTCTGCTGTCGGTGTGCCGGAGCAAGCACCATCCCCAGTCCCAGACACTGTTGGCCGATTCCCACCACCAGAGACACAGTCTACACCTTCACCTTCCACCAGTCTGACCTGCATGCCGTACAGCAGCCAGTACATCAGCCAGCCTTCTGTGTACCAGGTATGGGAGCATAAGAAATGCTTTCACCCCAGCCATTCCAAAGCCAAAAGCCTGAATGTTGGCATTGCCTGGCTGCTGGCCTTGGAAATGTTGCCTTTCCGCCTGGTGGACACAGATAGGTTCCGCCACATCATGACCCTGGCATGCCCCCAATATCAAATGCCGAGCAGGCACTTCTTTGCCAGAAAAGCTGGCCCTACCCTGGCCCGCCATGTTACAGAAAAGATCTCCAGGCTGTTGGGTGCATCTGTGTCCACCAAAGTCCATCTCACTACAGATACATGAACTAGTAAGCACGGTCAAGAGCGTTGTATCTCACTGACTGCTCACTGGGTGAATTGGGTGGATGACAGTGCCTCTGAGGATGATGGGTCTCGGCTGACACTCTTCCACAGGAGGTGAAGGATATCTGCAACATCCTTGACAGTTTTGAAGACACAAACAAAATGGTCAGTCAGGACAATGGCATTCTCAGCATGACCATTGTGGTCATATTTTTACTGGAACAAACGTTAGACTCTCTGCGGCAGCAGGTCCTGGCAGTGATGGAGGAGGATAAGGCAGACACAGAGCCTTACTTGCCGTCAGATGTAGAAGGCCCGACTGTTTCCCAATTGTATCGGTCTTCTTTAGCTGGTTGTTCGAGGTCCAAGGCGGCTGCAGGACAGCAGTTCAGCTCACAGAGTAGAGGGCATGATGCTAGCCAGGCCTCATGTGACGGTCAGGATGAGGAAGTGGAGGAGGATGATGAGGCAGGGGTGGACACCACCGGTACCGATTACCCTTTGGTGGTTAGAGGTGGGCAAAGATTTCAGGAGGAGGAGGAAGAAGAGGAGAAATTTCCGGTTAGTGCCCCTCGACACCAAGGCTTGGGAGATACTGGCAGCATCTCACACATGAGCGCTGCAACATGACACACGCATCAAGGCAATCAAAATGAACAGCGATTACTTGGTGGCCACCCTCCTTGATCCACGTTACAAATCAAAAGTGAGCACTTTCCTTCCACCCACACAAATTTACAGCATAGTGCAGGAATTTGAGACAGTGCAGGCAGTGTGGCAGAAGCGCCCTGGTTAACATTTTTAACTCGGTTTTTAACACCTCACCAATGCCTGCAAGGCAGGGCAGCCTTAAAGACCGCCTTAAAAGCATGGTCCATGACTACCTGCGGCTCAACACTGATGTTTTTGGACTTGATCTGGACCAATTCAACTTCTGGGTTTCCAAAATGGATGAATGGCCTGAACTTGCTCAACACACCATACAGATTTTAGTCTGCCCGGCAGCAGCATTATCTCAGGATGCACCTTCAGCACAGTTGGTGGGGTGATAACTGACAAACATATCCGTCTTTCCCCCGAGAATGTGGATCGTTTGACATTTATCAAAATGAATCAAGTGTGGATCTCTGAAGATTTTGTTGCCCCGGTTGCTGATGTCACCGACTAGTAAACTGTAGCACGTCTTCTTGACAATGTAAAATACACATTCCATCAGTCATCTATTAACCGCTACGGGGCACTGCATCCTGAGGTGTCCCAAAGCCCCTTTGACACATAAGAAGTCACCAGTATTGGAAATGACACATGGTAACTGGCACAGGGGCCAATAGGGCAGTACTTCTGTCAGTGGCCCTAATCAAAAATGGGGCCCATTGATATATTGAAAAATAGGAACTAGTAATGGTTTGGGGCCCCATTTGATTTAGCTGCATGGGGCCTTGAAACGGTTAATAAATGACTGATGGCAGCCCTGGCTACCACTGCACCTCTATAACTACGGCCCTGCCAGCTGAACCTCCATGTTCCCCGCTGGGATGTTCTTGCTGCCACCACATATATGACATGTTCTTGGGCCCTGGTGCAAAAAGTGATAGGGGACTAATGCCGGCATCTTCTTATGTGTCAATGGGACTATGTAGCAGCTGCTAGCGCTGCACCTCGTATAACTACACAGTCCTCATCTTTTCAGTTAGCCATTGAAAGGAATTAATTATTTTAGCCAGTGAATTTCTTTCTGTGACTCTTAGAGCCAAATTGTCTTCAGTAAGTTGTTCCATGTATCCATTTTACTCTTATGGAAGTTAATTGCGGCTTCTCCTCACCTATTTTAGTATAAAAATTTACCTGAACATCATCTCCCATGGACTTGAATGGGTTTCGGCGTTCGGCCCAAACTCAAATTTTTTAGTGCTCGCTCATCTCTAGTGATAATATTGTTTTATATGTGCTGCTCCGGACCTGAAAAAGTGCCACCTACCTTCATCTCTCCTCCGTTCCTTCACCACTGGATAGACGGCAATATCACTTAAAAAATATATATAAAAAATAATAACATTGTGAAATTAATAAATTCACTAAATTTTTATACACATTGTTTAGCTCATAGTGAGCTTATATTTAAAAAAAAAAAAAAAATAACAACCGGGCAACCCCTTTAAGATATGTCACAATCACAACAACTATGGGAAGACAATAAGCTTAATCAATTTAAATATACAATTAATTCTCTTATGCATTTAATATATATAAAGACAAAACCAGTCCCATCCTTTTTTGCAGTAAAATCAGCGTGCTGGGTTTTGGCAATAATCAGCCTCAGGGAAACCAAATAACTACATTTCACTATCATCTACCCTTTGTAATAAGATCAATTCTGGATTTGAAGGGAAAGCTGCACTCAGCAAGCAAAACAATACGTTTTAGACATGCAATAAGAAAGCTCACAACTGACTTACAAAAAAGAAACAACATTGCGAATCCCCCATCCCAACAATTTATAAGAAAATAGCAGTCTGCTATATACACAGCCCATTTCATGCATGTCAATGCACAGAATAAATATACTATGGAATAAGTGGTTTTGGTACAAGAATATTTATGCAAATCAACCCATGGAAAGCAAGATTAGATATCCCAGATCCACTTGAATGAATATATACTACTGTAAATAAAAAAAAAATCAGTTTATTATAGAAGCAGAGCATTGACTGTGATGTGACAATGTGTGCTCTTATTCTCCAGTGGTTTATATCTATATTTTAACTTCCTATCTATCTATCTATCTATCTATCTATCTATCTATCTATCTATTATCCCCCTGTATGTAGATCATTTAGTACATCTTATACCCCTTGTAGGTAAGTAGGTATATAAACTCCCAGTTCGTAAAACCCCTAGTAGGTAGGCATATAAGCCCCCTGTAGGCAGATATATAGGCCACCTGTAGGTAGGTATATAATTCCTCTGTAGGTAGACATATGCGCTCTGTAGGTAGATATTGCCCCCCTTACGGTAGGTATTTCCCCTGGTAGGTAGGTATAGCCTCCTGTAGGTATATGGCCACTTTAAGTACATATAGCCCCCTGATAGGTAGTTATAGTCCCTTGTAGGTAGGTATCTGCCCACTGTTGGTTGATATAGCCTGCTGTAGACAGGTATATGCCCAGTGTCGGACTTGGGTGTCTAGGGCCCATAGGTGCAGTAGACTCTAGGGGCCCACCAGTTGAGTTTTTATGGGCCCACCGGTGGAGTTTATTTTAGGGATCCACCCTACAGCTGCTGTAAATGACTGTAGATGCCTCCTATACTCTGCTTCTTGCTTTATACCTGTCGTTCTATGCTTTTTTGCCTCTTCTGAGGATGTATATGCAGTTAAAAATCAACGTTAGGTCTACCATGCTCATGGGCCCACCGGGGGTTTCCCCTATTCCCCTGTGGGCCAGTCCGAGCCTGTATATGCCCCTTGTAGGTAGATATAGCCCCCTGTAGAGAGGTATATGCCCCCTGTAGATAGATATAGCCCCCTGTAGGTATTTGGCCCTTGTAAGTAGCCATACCCCCCTGTTGGTAGATATATTTCCCCTGTAGGTAGATATAGCCCCCTATAGGTGGATATAGGCACCTGTAGGTAGATAAAGCCCCTATAGGTATTTGGCCCCATGTAGATATATATAGCCCCCCTGTAGGTAGGTATACAGTATGTCCCCTGTAGGTAGATATAGCTCACCTGAAGATAGGTAGGCAGATGTATAGGCCAATATAAAAATTAAATAAAATATACCAGTCTCTGTTCACCTGCCAAGCAGCTAGCTCTGGTGGCTAGTGTTCCACGTGAGCAGCATCTCCAGGACACGCAGGAGGCATCACGACACCACTGCATCATGCCTCTTGAAATTCTCATGTGTTTATACAGCACTCATTGAGTGGTGTATATACAACAGTCTGAAAAGCAGAAATGTTCTATCAGACACCTCCATTACTAACACTGGAACAAACCCCCCCCACCCCTCCCCCAAAAAGAAAAAAAAAATGAAAAAATACCCCACTCCCTGACACTATCCCTCATTGACCATTTTATTAAAGCAGTGAATTCAATGCTGATCCAACGTAGTCCAAATCTTCCGTAGTCCAAAAGGCAAACTTTAAAAAATCCAGAAACACTATACTAACCTAAAATAGGCTGGACACCCCATTTCCCATCATAGCCTGCTGCAGGGGATTGGTTGTCACCCAGCTGTTCCGGATGCTGAATAGGCTATCCAGCCCCTGGAAAAGCTGGTTGACATTCCTCAAAACAGGCACCCAGAAAAACTGGATACCTTCTGTGGGGGTTTTCCGGATGCTGGATAAGCTATTCAGCACCTGGAAAAGCTGGGTGACATCCCCACAGCAAGTAGCCAGGAAAGCTGTATGCCTGTTGTGGGTGATGGAACGTTTGGAGGTATGCAACCCCCCACCTTTTTCCATGGCCCAAACAACCCCTACTTGTCACCCCTGAAACCTCCCAAAACCCACCACTGTAAACCTTCTCTCTACCACCACTTTTAAACAGTCCTCTTCTACCCTCCCCCCACCACCACTCTAACAACCCCTCTAAATCTCCCCACCCATACCCTCTCCCCCTCCACTATAACACCCCTCCTTCTACTGCCCCCTTCTTCTACCCCCATTCTATCCCCAGGAAATCCACTTACCTATCCTAGAGAGTGGCTAGCATGCTGTGGTCTTCAGGGCACTTAGTGCCATAATGAGGAGAAGGAGCAGAGCTTCACGGATCTCTTCCCATTAATGCACCAGGGTCATTCCTCTGAAAGCATCAGTATAGGATGCTGCCAGAGGAACAAAGGGGTGCTAGGAGAGGTTTGAATCTGACCTCCCCCAGTGCTCTTTCATTAACCACTCCTACCAATCATGCTTGTGGGTGGGGTTTAAAAAAAATATTGCAGCACCGTGTATAGAGCGAGTTCAGCCCCCCGAGCCCATATAAACCCTTTGGTGCCCCTCCCTTCGGGGCAGAGGTAGTTGCCCTAGGGGATTGCCCATCTCAGCCTACCCATCGTCCTGGCCCTGATGGTTATGAACCATCCCTGCCATTTCCCTGTGCTGCTGCTAACTCCTCATGACCATTTTAAAATGGCTGTGCTATTTTAAAAGTAAAACCCACTGGCCTTTTTTTTCTGGGTGTGTGCCACCCCCACTCCCCTTGGAGTGAGTGGCGCCCTTGGTGACTGCCTCCTCACCAGGAAAAACAGCCCTGTATGTACCAGGGGCAGAGTGCAAGATAACAGGAAAGCAAACTAAACCCCCCTTTTACAGAAACCCAAAAATTTGGGCCCTAAAGGCATTTCACCAACTACTGGCTGCTGACTTCTTATACATTCTCTATCCCCACTTCTATTAGCTGTTCGGGAGGTAAAAAAAAAACAGAATGAATTTTCCCCATAAAAAGGGGACTTTTGGAACCCTGAATATTTTGACAAGTTCAGCCATAAAGCTGAAAAAACTGAGCCAGCCCTTTTTTTGAGCAAAAACTATTTTCTGAGTCTCCTTTTTCTGGAAAAGGGAGGACCTGGGGTTTTTTTTTTTTTTTCGGGGCCTTTTCCCCCCTTTTCCCCCAACCCCTGGCAGCCATTCTTCGGGCTCATAAAGTCGGGGCTGAAAACCAAAACACCCCGGCCCTTGCCTCACCTAGAACTACCATGTTTTGGAAAAAAAACCTGTTAATCAGTAGAAAGTAAGCACCTGCATCCCCGCTCACCTATACCAATTTAAAACCTTTTTAAACCCAGGGGCCAGATTAAATCACCGCTAGTTTTTGGGGCTTTAGGGGCTAAAATTTTGGGGCCCCAAAATTGCCCCAAATTTTGAAAAATTTTGGGAAACATCCCTCCCAAACCCCAAACACAAACCCCTGTCAGTCGGGGCAAACCATGGGGTTTTTTCCCTTTTTACCCAAAATGTGTCGAGGAATACTATAGCACACCTCACTGAGAATAAACTTGTTTTTTAAATCCCTGCAAAATTGCTTAGTTTTGCCACAATTTTAGAAAATCAAAAACAAAAACGCGACATAACACATGGGGGGGACAACAGACCTACAACATTTTTTTGCATTGTAATCTCTAATGTTTGGTCTTCTACTTATTTGTTTCTCTTTATCAAATTATTTGTATGTTTGTAATCGTTATAGATGGATTGCTCTGAAGGATAAACTGAACCTTTCTGCTCAGCAATTACTAGATAGAACTCATTATCTGTAATAGTTTGAGCCCACAGTCAGCTTTTTAAACCTCATTATTAAAATTTAAAAACTGCAAATCACTTTAAAACCATGAAAACCTTTAAGAAAAACGGGAACCCTTGTACAAAAAGGGGGTGAAAAGAATGTTGGGTTCATAAATAGAATGGGCCGTTTTCCCAAAATTTGGGTTTCGTTCCCCTTTTGCCGAATTTCCGGCAAAAAAAAACTTCGTTCCAAATTACTTCGGGAATTTAAATTCCCCTTAAAAAAACCCCCTACCCCCAAAGGGGCACAGACCCGGGCAGGGTGCGGTAAAAGTTTGTGCCATGCTTAAATATGCAGAGGGAGTTTGGTTTGGCTTCAAACAATGTTTTTTTTTTAGTATAAAACCACAGGGAATTTCCCCCCGCCGCTTTTAGAAGCGCTTCACTTTTTAAAATTCCCTGGGCACTTAAGGGCAAAATTTCCCAAAAAAACCTAAAGGGCGGGAATGTTGATTTAAAAAGGTCATCCCAGGGGGGGGGGGGGGGGGGGAAAAAGCGGGAAAAAAACAATTTTAAGTTTCCGGTGGCAACATTAGTGACAGAGTGGGGGAGGTGAGGGCGGCAGCCCACAGAGCAAATGAGGCCCAGACAGGGGCAAAAATGACATTCTGGGGTGGCAAAAACAGGAAAAAGGCCCACAGAGTGGGCAAAATGACACGGTGTGGGGTAACAGCGGCAGCAGCATGAGGCAGAAGGGCACAATGACAAGGGGTTAAGTCACGGCATCAGCCAAAAAGCAGCAGCATGAGGTCAGACAGGGGCACAATGAAAGAGTTGTGGGTCAAAAGCAGCACCAAAGCAGCACATTGGTCGGGAACAGTGGAACAATGACACAGTGTGTAGCAAGGCAGAAGCCAAAGCAGCAGCATGGGGGTCAACATGGCACAATGACACAGGTGTGGGTCACGGCACAGCCACGCAGCACATGAGGTCAAACAGTGGCACAATGACAAGGTTGGGTCACGGCAGCAGCCACAGTAGAAGTTTAGGCAACAGTCACAATGACACATGTGTGGTCACGGCTTCAGCCACGGGCATCAAGGGGGTTAAAAGGGGCCCAAAACACATTCTGGAGGGGGAAAAAAACGGGAGGGGGCCACAGAGTGGGACAATACACAGTTGGAGGCACGCAGCAGCCACAGCCAGCATGAGGTCAGACATTGGCACAATGACACAGTGTGAAAAGGCCCACGGCAGCAGCCACACACAGCATGGGGTAGACAGGGCACAATGACAGTGGGGGGGGCCACGGCACACCACAGCAGCAGCAAAGGTCAGGCATTTGGCACAAACTTTCGGGAGTTGAAAAAAACAGGAGTGGGCCCAGAGGGGACAAGACACAGTTTGGATTCCGGCACAGCCACAGCACAGCAGATCACAGGGCACAATGACATTCTGGAGGGGGCAAAAACAGGATAGCCCAGAGTGGGAAAAGACACAGTGTGGAGGTCACGGCAGCAGCCACAGCAGCAGCATAGTCAACAGTGTCACAAGACACAGTGTGGGGGTACGGCAGCAGCCACAGCAGCAGCAGATCAGACAGTGGCACAATAACACAGTGTTAGGTCACGGCAGCAGCCACACAGCAGATGGGGTCAGAGAGGGGCACAATAACAGTGTGGAGGTCACGGCAGCAGCCACACAGCAGACTGAGGTCGGCAGGGGCAAAAAGACATTCTGGAGGTGGCAAAAACGGGAGTAGGCCACAGAGTGGGACAAACACATGTAGGTAAACGGCAGCACCCAAACAGCAGCACGAGGTCAGACAGTGGGCACAAGACACAGTTTTGTAGGTCACGGCAGCAGCCACAGAGCCATGAGGCAGACGGGGGAGCAATGACCAGAGGTGGGTCACGGCAGTACCACAGCAGCAGAAAGAGGTCAGACGGGGCACAATGACACAGTGTGGGGGTCACGGCAGCAGCCACGCAGCAGCATGAGGTCAGGCAGTGGCACAAAGACTTTCGGGAGTGGTAAAAACAGAGTACCAAGAAGGGGACAATGACACAGTGTGGAGGCAGGGCAGCAGCCACAGCAGCAGCATGAGGTCAGACAGGGCAAAATGAACATGTGGGCACGGCAGCAGCCACACAGCAGCAGAGTCAGACAGTGGCACAATGACAGTGGGGAGGTACGGCAGCAGCCCAGCAGCAGCATGAGGCAACGGGCACAATGACATTCGGGAGGTGGCAGAAACGGGATTAGGCCACAGAGTGGGACAATGACACAGTGTGGAGTCACGGCGCAGCCCCCACAGCAGCAGGGGTCAGACAGGGCACAATAAAAATCTGGGGTGGAAAAAACGGGATAGGCACAGAGGGGGACAATGACACAGTGCGAGTCACGGCACAGCCACGCAGCAAAATGAGGTCAAAGGGGCAAAAAGACACAGTGTGTAGGTCACGGCAGCAGCATGAGGTCAAAATTTTGCACAATGACATTCTGGGGGTGGCAAAACAGTAGTAGGCCACAGAGTGCACAATGACACAGTGTGTAGGTCACGGCACAGCCACAGCACAGCATGGGTCAAACAGTGGCACAATGACGTGTGGAGGTCACGGCAGCAGCCACACACAGCATGAGGCAGACAGTGGCACAATGACATTCGGAGGTGGCAAAACAGGAGAGGCCACAGAGTGGGACAATGACACAGTGTGGGGGTCACGGCAGCAGCCACAGAACAGCAAAAGGTCAACATGGCACAATGACATTCTGGAGGGGCAAAAACAGGAGTAGGCCCACAGAGTGGGGACAATACACAGTGCGTAGGTCCGGCAGCAGCCCAGCACACATAGGTCAACAGGGGCAAAAAGGACACAGTGTGTGGTCACGGCAGCAGCAGCAAGGTCAGACAGTGGCACAATGAATTTCTGGGAGGGGGCAAAAACAGAAAAAGGCCCCACAGATGGCACAATGACAAGTGTTAGGTCACGGCAGCACCACAGCACAGCATGGGGTCAGAAAGGGGAAACAATCCCTTCTGGAGGTGGCAAAATCGGGAGTAGGCCACTGATGGCACAATGACAAAGGGAGGTGAGGGCAGCAGAGCAACAGCATGAGGCAAGTGCACAATGACACAGTGTGGGGGTCATGGCAGCAGCCACAGCAGCACATGAGGCAACAGGGGGCACAAAGACAAGTGGGGAGGTGGGTGGCAATACCCCCCCTGGTAAAGATGGTTGGTGGCAGAGGGAGAAACTGCAGCATATGTGTGGCATCAGGCGGTGGGGGCATCAGAAAAGTGGTAGGCGGGTATTTCCCCAATTTCTCATTTCTCACGGGTTTTGGGGGATCTCAGGCTGATGTAGTCTGACGCCCAAAGGGTTTGGGTGGGGGGAAATCCGGCCGATCCACGCCTGTTTTCATCTTGACAAAGGTCAGTCATTCCACTTTTCCCTGGACAAGGGGGTTTCCCTTTGGGGGTAACAGGGCCCCCGCCGCACGAACACCCCTCTGAGCCACACACGGCCGGCGGGACACTTCTCCACTGCAAACCGGAAAGTTTCGGCCACCATCCATTTGGTTGCTCAGTAGTCCAGGGGATCTTCTAACTGGGGTGGCAGAGTTTTTCCCAAAGTGGGCCCCCACCTTTTTGGTTTTTCAGGGTCTGCTCCAGGTCCTGCTGCGGCACTGCCCCCCACTAGGGGGGTGAAGGGAAGGCTCATCGTGACTCCAGACTTGGGGTTGCTGCTGGGGGAGCTGGTACTGCTCCGACCCCCCCCCCTTTTCCACCAGCAGCCCGGCAGAGTACGTGAGCCTGAAAACCCCCGGTTTAAAACCTGTCAGAGGGGGGACGAGCCGCACAGGGCACGGCCAAATTATTAGGGAGGATTTTCCCTATATTTATTTATTTTGTCCCCCCTCTAAATAGGGGGGGAAAAAAGGGCTCCCATTTTGGACCGAAGCGAGGCCAATAGGGTGGAGAGCCAAAAATCATCCCTCTCCGGGATGCTGACTATTGGGCTGTCACACCAACAAAACACATGCTGGGGGCCCCATCGGCAAAAGTGACTCCGGGGGGCCCTTGCCTCCTTTTCCACGTATACTGCCAGGGTGCTTGCGGTCATCTGCCTCGCTTCCCCATCCCCTTTCTAGCCCTCCAGCTGCCCTCTCCCCCTCTCTTGTCACCTGGGTAGAAAACCACTCATTTCACCAGACAATCTTCGCCCCCAATGTCCCCCCTCCTCCTCCTCCCCCTTTTCAGTCCCACCGGGACTCATGGGGCCCGCGAATTAGTCGCCACGCCTCCAGTCCCCTGCCCAACAGATTTTCACATCTTTTTTCCGGGGACATGAAAGGGGAATGAATTATTCATCCGGTAGCCCTGGCGACTGACAAATAACGCCCGCCCCCCTTGAATGGCCTAAAACAAACGGCAGTGCCACGCATGGCGCCACGGCTGACATCAAAATACACGGGGGATATTTTTCGTCTGCCTGGATCATCAAAAAATCTTTTAAGGGCCTTTCCTTGTTCATCAAGTCCCCCCCAACATGTGCAGGCTGGTTTCCAACGGGTGAAACATCGCATATCAGAGTGGTTTTTGGGGGGAGGCCGTTCTGCTGTTTGCAACCGAGGGGGGGTTTTTCCTGGTTTGTCAAAATGGAAAAGTGCATGCACTTTTTCCGGGCCTTTTTCAGAATTTCGAAGATCGTGAAAGACTCAGAACCCTTTTTCAGAACCAGATTGAACACGTCGCAATGCGGGCCAGGGACCATCCCTCCTCGGGCACTGCAGACACCATGTTCCTCCCTTGTCTGTCACCAGGGTTTTCCATTTGCATTTGGGCGCGGAGAAAGCCACCTCTTTTCTTCCCTGCATACGCGAGCATTTTCCTCCCCTGGGGGACTTTGTTCGCCGGGGAAACCCGGGTGAGAACTGCATGACAACCCCGCTGGCCCTACCAGGGGGTATGATGGAGCAGTACTTGAGAGCTGAGAGGGGTGGAGGAGGAGGAGCGACATTGGCGCAGGAGCCGCAGATTGAAAACGTGGGGGGAAAAGCGGCGTCTCCTGTCCCAAGTTTTTTGCTGTCCCTGGGCCGGGAAGCACATTCACCCATGGGCTGTAAAGGACAAAACGGCCCTGACCGTATTTTCACCCAGACTCCGCATGCCGTGCACCGGAAAAAAACCGAAACCAGCACTGGGGCCCCCCCTTCGTTCCCAATATTTTTTTGAAGTGCGGACGCCTTTTTGGAAAAAGAAATACGGGTTGGAACTCCCACCCTTCCCGGGACAACCATTATTCTCTGAACGGTGCAGATCCACCATTTGGAAAAAGGGGGACTGCATACCAAAAACTTTGGGCAGGAGCAGGTCAAGCCCGCACCTTTGATGGTTTTGGACCATACTTTGTCTCTTTGCAACGCCTCCTGAACGACGCTGGCCGCCATGATAGCGAGGGCAGAGATCTGTCAAAAAAAACACCCCTTCTCAAGGTGGTGGAGCCTTTCTGGCGCAAGGCATCAGCCACTGGGGGGCGCTGCGCTGTTCGCGCGCAGGATGGACCACCACATTGAGCCACGTTTCTCCCCCGGCCACCGGATGTGGGCGCTGCATGTGTTGACGGGGGGCCGTGGTGCCAACTTTTCTCCCTGGGCCCCGCTTCACTTTTTGCTTACAGATTCTACAAACCCAATTCGGCTCCCCGGGGCTTAGCAAAGAACGCCACCCGCCGAGTATCGGATTTTAAAACCCCCAAAACCCCTTTTCCGCACTGAGGGGCTACTTCCCCCGCTGCCGGGTCGCTGAGCCCCTGGCCGCTACTTTTTTTTGGGCCTGCGAAGCAGGGTTTTTTACCCCGTGGGGGCGCTTGGGTCCCGCCCCTCACACGCGCAAACCTGCTGACTCACGGCCACACACCCACTTTCTGGCTGCGCCGCTGCCGACCACAAGCGACCCCTTTCTCCTTACATGATGAAAGCCCTTCCCCACCCCGGGTCCCAAGTGGCGGTCGGCTAATCATTATCTTTTTGTTTTTCATCGTCACCGTCCTCATCACCGGTCTTGATATGCAAGGCTGAACCCCCACAACAGACCTCCCATCCCCTCCAACATCTATACTTTTTCCGCCTACTGCAAGAACAGGGGATTGGGGCCCCCTTTTTTCGCTGCCAATAGCTGCGACTGACCCCCCCAAATTGTTCATCCTGCATTAGGTGGCCTACCCCGACCACATAGTAATCTCTGGCTAAGGGAACCGGATGGGGCAGAGGGGGGTTGAGACAGGGGAGGGCCGCTGACCCCCTCCCCGGGCCATGCCAACTAAGGGTTTTTCTGACTTCCCACCGACTCTTGGCGGGTTTCAGAAATTTATCTGGGAGAAGTGGATGACCAAAATCAAACCCAAACAAGAACCTTTTGGTTCTAGTCAGTACACGGCCCTAGATTTACAGCGGGAGTTTTGGCCTACCGAGTGACCCCTGCTGCACGTCCCCCTTTTCGTCCGCGACCTGGCCTGGGAAAGTTTTTGGCCCTGCCACTCGCAGGTGAAAACCTGCCACCTCTTGGCTACATACGTTTTTCTAAAATGACAACACTTTGTGAAGATATCGTATAAGAAAATACCAAAACCCCGTATTTTCCCAAATGAACTCATAACAAGCTTGGAAAACCCCTTTGGGTATAAATTGCGCTCCCCAAATGGGCAGAAAAATTTACTTGATTGCCGTTTAAAAACCGTGTATTTTTTGAATATAAAAGCACAAACAGGCTTAATTAACCTTGGATATAAATTATGCACAATTTTTTTTCTTGGGGGTGAAAAAACAAAGTTTCTTTTTTCTGAGTACAACTGCAGAACAACGAAAATTAACCCCTTTGTAAAAAGCGCAAAAAAATTGAGCAAAAACAAACTATAGCTTTGTAGGGGTTACAATTGAGTGTTTTTTTTTACACCACACAACAAGAGAAAAATTGTAATTAACCTTTGCTTGGAATTGCTACAGGGAAAAAATTTTATATTTTGGCGGTAAAAAATACGGTTTCTTGGAGTCACCACAGCTGAAAAACAAGCTTTTAATTAAACCCTTTGGAAAGTAAATTGCGCCAAAGAAATTAGCCACCCCAAACTAGTAGCTATGTAGCGGGTTTTCAATCGTGTTTTTTTTGCCACCAACAAGAGAAAAAATTGTAATTAACCTTTGCTGTGAATTATGCACAGGAAAAATGTATTATTTTGGCGTTGAAAATGACGGGGTTTTTTGGACACCACCCGCAAAAAAACAACCTTAATTAACCCCCGGGTGTAAAAAGCGCCAACATTTTAGCCACCACAAAAATAGTTCTTTGTAGCTGTTTTAAAATGGCGTGTTTTATTACCACACAACAAAGATAAAAAGTAATTTAACCTTCGCTGTGAAATTTTGCTACAGGAAAAATTTAAAAATTTTTGGCGTTGAAAATGACGGTTTTCTTGGGGCACCACAGCTGAAAAAAAAACCTTAAATAACCCCTTGATTAAATTTGCGCAAAAAATTGAAACACCACAAACAGAGCTTGTAGCGTGTTACAATTGCGTGTTTTTCTACCCACACAACAAAATAAAATTTTTTAAATTTTCCTTTTTCTTTTGAATTAGGCTACAGGAAAAAATGTTTTAAAAATTTGGCGGGGAAAAATGAAAGGTTTTTTTGGGACACCACAGCGAAAAACAAGCTAATTAACCCCCGGGTGAATTGCGCCAAACAAAAAGCCACCACAAACTAGTAGCTTTGAACGGTTAAAATGCGTGTTTTTTACGTACACAACAAGAGATAAAATTTAATTAACCTTTGCTTGTGAAATATGCAAAAGGAAAAATGTATATTTTTGGCATTGAAAATGAAAGTTTCTTGGATCACCACAGGTGAAAAACAAAGTTAATTTAAACCCCCCGGGTTAAAGCGCCAAAAATTTGAGCCACCACAAAATAGAGCTTTTGTGCGGTTACAATGCGGGTTTTTTTTACGCACACAACAAAATAAAATTGTAATTTAAACCTTCGCTTTGAATTTGCACAGGAAAAAATTATAATTTTTGGCGTGAAAAAAGACGGTTTCTGGACACTACAGCGAAAACAACGTTAAAACCCCTGGGGTAATTGCGGCAAAAAATTTGGGACCCCAAAAAAGAAGGGGGTTTGTATTGTAAAAACCTGTTTTTTTTAAAGAAAACAACAGGAACTGGGTTTTGAACCCCCTTGGATATTTAATGTGCGGGGACAGAAAGGATTTTAAATGTATATGCAGCTGCAGGGGCACACTGGATTTTCAAACCAATACCCAAAAAAATCAGAAATTTGAAAATTTAAAAGAAGCAGTCTCGAGACAAGCGAGACACCCCACAAAAAAACCTGTAAAAAACAGTTTTTCATAACAATCAGCCGCCGGGAGCCCTCCCCGATCAGACATGAGAGCGGTATGAGCCCCCGCGTCCGGGCCCGACCTTTTAAAATTGCGGTGAATCCAGAAACCCGCCGGTCCCCGATTGGATTCATCTTTTCACAGTCATGCAGGGATTCCCCTTTTTCCTCCCCGAGTGCTTTGCCCCCGTACCCATGTGATGCAGCCATTTTATCAATCAAAACACACTTCGTTTACCCGAATACCCCCCAAACTTCGACTTCGTTCCAAAAAGAGTTTTCCTTAAATTTTAAAAAATAATTTCCACTTAGTTAGAATCAATTCGCCCATCTCTAGTCATAAACAATCATTGTACTTATTGCTATTTGTAACAGCAGGAAAATGCTGTACATGTTTTATAAGGAATCAGTCACAAAAAAACCCTCTGCCCTTTATAGTAAATGTGCTGTAAAATTTGCTGAGGTGTCAAAAGTTTAATAATTTTCATTATTGCTGCTTATTTCACTGTTTCAGATTTCTTTCATTAATCAGAGAGTCCATTTCTTTTTGCATAATTCACCCAGTCCAACTTGGACTGGCCCCCCATAGGAAGGGAAACCACGGGTGCCCCTGGGTTTCAGTGGGCCCCCAAAACAGGGAACCAAGTTTGCTTTTGAAAGAAAGAAACAGAGGCAGAGGCAGAGTCAGCCATAGACATTCATGTTCTCTGTACGTCATGTACAGTAGCTTTAGGGTGAGCCCCAAGAATCAGCTCCACTGATGGGCCCCAGGCACCCCAGTACGACACTGCCTCAGTCATATGAAATGTGTTCTTTGCAAGGGAACAAATGCTCCGACTCCTACCTTAAAGCTAGTTTCACACCCGCAATTTTTGGAAAAATACGTTTGCAGTTACTAATATGTTTGGGATGTAATATGTTGACTTACCTATCTCTAACCAGTGCAACAGAGCTGAGACCAATATGTCCTCCTTGTTATAAAAATCACTATGAGCAGGTGTGAGGGAACACCAGGGTTCTGTTGAAATACCAGCCATAAAAAACATATGCCTTTTTTTGGTGTCTTTTTGGGGGCGGCTAGAGGGGCCCGGGTCGGGGATGCCGTAATTTTCCCCACAGGCTGTTTGTATGAGGAGACAACTGCAATTATCAAGCGAGGCATCTTTGTAAGAACACTTGGGGCCACAATTTTGAAAACTGCTAGGTCAAAAAACCCCTTGTTTTTTAGGGGACTATATAAATGAAAGGGCACTGTGATTGGTTTCTAGGGGGGAACAAAGTGACTTTAGGGGCCCAACAGTTTTCATACACGTGGCTATTAGTTCGTGGCATATGAATACAGTAGACCAGTTACACTTCTCCTTTGGTACAAAATACACTCTGTCACATGTATTACTAACTGACAGCTGAATGTGACAACACCTCCTGTCATATCAAATGACAGTACTAGTGGAAAAAGATGGACACAGCACTGCAGTTCCAACATACGGAACACCCAAACCTGAGAAAACGCAGGACAAATGATATATCATAGTAAGCTTACATATAAAATCTGTTTATTGAATCAAAAGAAGCACAAAAGTTATTTAAAACAATTAAAAACTCTTGATGGGAATAAAATCTCAGTCATGGTAACAGACCAAACCATGATAAATGCCCATACCAAACCCTCAATTCTACTGTACACACTACATATCATAAATGAAAAAGGTAATCTTATTGATGCACAACATATATCACATAATAAGTCCATATAATGTGTGTATATATATATATATATATATATATATATATATATATATATATATATATGGACTTCTGGTTTCAACTGTATATATGTATAAAGGATATACTATATATCGGACTATATAAAAGACACATATGCATGTTTTTCTCACTATCTTACATGAAATCAGGATAAACCTTAAAGGAGTTGTCTCCCTACAGAGTTTCATAGGATGCATGAATGAAATACTCTGTCACTTCCTGGTTCAGACTGACTAATTTGCATACAGCTCCATGCTTGTATTCAAAGCTGTGCTTTCAGTTGTTAATTAGATCAGATTAGCTCAGAAGCTTCTCAAACTGCTGGCAAAAGGCTTTATCTGATCCCTCAAACAAAAGCCCTAATTACAGTTCTGTTTATTTTCCATAAATCAAACTTTTTACTGCCCAGCAGCACAGACACTGCTGAGACCTGTGTGATGACATCACTCACTGCTATCTCATAGAACAAACAGCAGGGGGAGAATTGTTTACAGGTTGGTTACTGAGGGAACTGAAACAGCCAGGGAGGTCATAAATTCACTTGTATCTCCTTAGGGAAAACAGATGAACAAAGCAATATATTTGGACAATGTCTTTATTTTGTGTTCCCTACAATTTGAAAGCTATTCTTTGTAGCGAGACAACCCCTTTAAGCATTTTAGGTCAATTAGGATTACCAAAATTATTTATATTTGCCAAATGCCAGAATAATGAGAGAGAGATTTTTTTTAAAGCATTTTTATTACTTACACACTCTCTCTCTCTCTCTCTCTCTCCTCTCTCTCATCTCTCTCTTTCTCTCTCATTATTCTGGCATTTGGCAAATATTAATAATTTTAGTAATCCTAATTGACATAAAACGGGTAAGGTTTATTCTGATTTCATGTCAGATAAAGCAAAAAGGATGCATATGTCTCTTTTTATATAGTGTACATAAACTGTATAAATAATATATATTTATATATTTATATATATACACTAGATATATTTAAAACAGCAGCCGCTCTGGGATTGTAACAAAGTCCAACTTTGACAGAGACACAGACAGATTTAGGGTCCAAATATGGTTGCTCCATATTTAAAGACAACAAGTGCAAAGGTGTAAACAAAGCAAAACAAAATGAGCTCCTGCTCATCTGAGCACTTGCTAATACACTGGTAGTTCTCCTCAATATCCCCTTACTTCCACCAGTGGCTGTATGGGAGATCTTGACTATCTCCAGTCTGTAACCTCTCAGGTTAAATGTCTTTTGTCCTGGGTAACAGCCCCACCTAGTCAGCTAACTAGCTGACTTATATAGGCTAGTCAAACTCTGGCCTGGAAAATGGGGAGCAGCCACCGACCCAACACTTTAACTGCTGCTGGTAAGAGTCGCCCTGGACTAAGTGGAATATGCCAACTACATATCCTAGTTGACAGAAGAAAACCAATAGCTCCTACCTCACCAAAGCCAATACCTTGGTGCCATGTAATTACCACTGGCGGGACCATGGGACTTTCTTTTCCTTTGAAGTTGCTTGCCACCTATTTACCATTGTGCATGCAGAAAACCTGGCTTGAATATATACACCAGGATGAGTGGCAACCTACCAAGGTCTAGTGAGTTCCGTGCCCAAGAGATTCAAGGCACTGCTGGAAAATAATGTTGACCACACAAAATATTGACACTTTGGCTGACATGTGTGAATCCTGGTGCTGACCGGCCTCTTCTAAATAGCTTTAAGGCAGTATAGAATGTGCCAGAATGTACGAACCTATTATTTTGCAGTTCATACATACAGGCGCAGTCTAGTGCCAATACGTCAAGTCTGGCTCAGGCAGACCACCTTTAACTTGGTCTGGTTGTTCTAACTGTAAATCCTCATAGGTTTGGCATCAAACATTCATAAAAGTGTGTAAACCTACAAATGTGGTGTGACGCCCCCAGAGCGCCCCCAAATTTTTGGCACATTAAAAAGTGTATTTGGTGCATTACAAAGGCACTTATTGCGCCAAAGTTTGGAGTGCACCTGTTCATTCATTCATTATTTTGGCTGAAAGTACATCATAAAACTGGCACAGCCCCATTCATACATGTTGTCCTTTGGGCACAATTTTGATTTTCACTTAGCGGTGTACCCACTTTTGTTGCCAGTGGTTTAGAAATTGAGTTATTTTAAGGGCACACCAAATTTACACTTACACAAGCTGTACACTAACTACTTTACATTGTATCAAAGTGTCACATCTTCAGTGCTGTTCCATGAAAAGATGTAATACATTATTTACAAAAATGTGAGTGGTGTACTCACTTTTGGAAGATACTGTAGTGTGTCAACAATTACATATATTATCTAAACAGCTTAATTAGTTCTTGTAGTGTAAAAATTGTAGAGAGAATGCTGCCACCACATCTGTATCACTAAAGAGAATGATTTCCTCAGGGGTAAAGTGTCATTGTGATTGTTTAAGCATTTATATCATACTTTACAATGAAAATGAGCTATGTCTGATATCACTCGTCAGTACCTGAAGCCTAGACTAGAAGATTTTCTGCGTTTTAAATTTAGAAACAGCAAACCCGGGGGGCGTGGTCTAGCATGTGAGGAGATAGGACGTGCTGAGACCGAGCTCCGTGTGGGCCTCTAACATTTTGCCTATCCTGCACCTGATAATGAGCCCAAAGAAAGCCAAGAAGAGCCAGAAAGGATCAGTAGGAACTCCAGCATCGGCGGTGCCGATCAGAAATTACTTCTCACCCCTCACTGGACTGGAATCGGCACCGACATCTGAGGCATCCTCCCCAGACCAGGCGCCATCTTCCCTGCCTGCGCGCGGCCTACCGCGTGTGCAGCCGGGACTACATTCTCCCGCAGAGACAGCGAGGCAGAAGAGAAGGCAGCGGCGTGCAGAGACGGCACCGGAGCGGAGCGCAGACCCAGGCAGAAAGCGGGGACAGCAACGGACGCTGACCGGCCGTGAACTCGGCGAGACGGAAGGTACCGGGCACAGGGCTGTGGCTGCGGCACCTGAAGGGAGGGCAGGGCGGCCGACACGGACTGTGCACTCCCCATATCAAGGCCCCGACCAGCCTCGGCCTGATAGGAGAGCAGAGGGGACCCCATTACAAGACCCTGTACAGCTCCTGGAGAATAATTGGGCCTCATACAGCCCAACTGAAGGTGGCACAAAGAGACTGCGCTCGGTGCCCAGGATTGACACACACACCTCATCAGCCAGCAGCTCCCCCCTGTGCAACAGTCAGCTCTCAGGGATGGCTGTGGCCCCTTCTCCACCCCATGGCAGCCCTGGGCGCGGATCGCAGGGATCATTGCCTGATACGTTCCCAGATCCCTTCTTCAGCGAATACCAGCGGGACTCTCGTGACCCAGGGGGACCCCCACCCCATAATAAGTCTACCAGCCAGCTTGCTGACTCCCTTGTAGCCTCTAGCAATGCTATAAGGCCCGCAGCTGCATGTTCTGAAGCACCTGGCAGCCCAATCGACCAAGAAGCCTCTGCAGCCAGAGAAGAAGCTCTGTTGGTACTACAAGGCCACCCTGAGCTGCGAGCGCTTTTGACTCTCATACCTACCAAAAATGACATGTCAGCGCTTGCACGGGATCTTAAATCTGCCTGGCAACAAGACCTCAATACAGTCAAGTCGGATGTTTCAGTTATCCAAACGCAGATCCAAACTCTGGAAACTACCCAGACTGCAACAACCCAGTCGATCTCTGAACTACAAGCAGCAGTTAGAAATCAACAGCACCTGTATCAAAATTTAGTGAACCAATTTGACGATGCAGAGAACAGGAATCGCAGGAATAACATCAGGATTAGAGGCCTCCCTGAGACAGTAAAAGCTCAAGACCTTCTTCCATCTCTAATAAGGCTTTTCAACAAGCTGCTAGGCAAAGAAGCGGATGCCCCATAGAGATGGAGAGGGCACACAGAGCGCTGCGCCCTCCCAGCCAAGACCCCGCTAAACCTAGAGATGTAATTTGCCGTGTGCACTACTACGCTGTAAAGGAAGAGATCATGAAGGGGGCCAGAAACACTCCAAGTCTCACTCATGAAGGTGTCAAAATCGCTATATTCCCCGATCTCTCCAGACGTACTCTACGACTGAGGGCTGCTCTCCGTCCGCTAACCTTGATGCTACAAGAGAGGAAAATTCAGTACAGATGGGGATTCCCTTTCGCTCTGCACGTCAGGGGTGAAGATTCTATGATCACCTTCAGGACACTGTCTGATCTCCCGGACTTTCTAACATTTCTGAAACTTCCACAGATTTCCCTCCCGGACTGGGAGTCAGCCTATCTTTCAGCGCCCCTCTCGGACCCCCAATCTCGACACTCTTATCAGCAAGATGTCGGAATGGGATCCCCACCCAAAGAAAAAACCGACTATCCAGACGCCAGCGGTCCGTGAGGGCGATGGAAAGAGTAGACGGCCT
Source organism: Phyllomedusa bahiana (assembly GCA_025379985.1). Taxonomy (NCBI): domain Eukaryota; kingdom Metazoa; phylum Chordata; class Amphibia; order Anura; family Hylidae; genus Phyllomedusa; species Phyllomedusa bahiana. The sequence goes on along the minus strand of JAODAL010005326.1, from coordinate 73,296 downwards.
TTGAAGAGAAGCTTCTTCCATAATACTCATGTTTCCTCTGCTGCCAGTTATCCCCCGCCCTGTCCTGTACCACCGTTGGCCAGGGTGGACAATAGGAGGTGGTACTTCCATCTTACCCATCTCAGAGTTCAGAGGTGGACTCCCCTGGGACTTACTGGACGCTCACCATCTTGGGCTCCATTCTAAGGATGTGTCTTTTGAGTTGGGCAATGACACTATGCGATGCAGCAATCCCAGAATTGCCCCACGGATGTCTCGGTGCATCCCCTCGTACTAGGATGTATTGCATAATTGAATTGTTTTGCTCTCTTCTTTCCCCCATAGGTACCATTGTGAACGTGCTGGTTCACATTTTGCAGTGGTCGATACTGCAAGCCATGGGTTTAGTTAAATTGCCTACTGTTTGTTTGATAGGCTTCTTGTATGTGTGTCCTTTAGCTTTGGGTTTTATGCTTACATTGCAATTTTTTTTTGGTTTGGGCGAGGCGAAAACTGTGGTATACGACCCAAAACCCTTTCCCTTGGGTTTTCTTATACACCCCACCATGATTTTCCTTTCAGATAGCGTCCCTTAATTTTAAAGGGGTTCAATGTACCGAAAGCGGTCCCAAATACTTTATAGTATGCATAGACAGCGCCCCCAAATTTTATGTCTCCAAGAAACGCATATCATGACAGGTCATCTAGAGGCATACAAAAATAAGTACTTCCCCCTTTGGTGCCACAGTAGCAACCCTTCTTGTAAATCGAAAGGAGTGGCCATCTTTTTTCATAAAAATCTACCTATACAGCTTGTTGAAAGCAAGATCGACCCTAATGCGAGATATCCCTTTTGGGCAAAAATGTAATTTTAAAGCTGGGTCTTTATTTCCCCATTGCCACATTTATGCCCCAAACCAGGGTCAGCTATCGTTCCTTACTTCCATCTGGATGTTTTGAATTCGTTTTGCTGAGGTAAATCATCCTCTGTGGGGATTTTAATGTAGCACTAAATCCGAGTATTGACACATCAACAGGGCATTCGTCAATTCCCTTAAACAAATTAAACAAAATTAAAAAGCTTCTGAACGCAATGCAGCTCACTGATGCTTGGCGCCTTACGCACCCCAATACTCGGGACTACACCTTTTATTCCCACCCGCATAATAGATACAGCAGGCTGGATTATATCTTCCTTCAACATGCCCTTCTCCCTAACGCCAAGAGACTATCTATAGGAAATATTTTGCTGTCCGATCATGCCCCAGTGTATTGTGATATTGAGATGCAGCAGAGCGGAGCTAAGCGATTTAATTGGAGGTTAAATGAGTCCCTCCTAAATGACTCTCTATGCTTGACCGACTTGCAGCATTCAATAGACAACTTTCAAATTGATCACTCCACGGATTCTACCTCCCCCCAGGTTAAATGGGAAGCACTGAAGTGTGTTATTAGAGGTGTCCTAATTAAACATGGCGCCAGGCTGAAGAGAGAGGCTGCGGCTAAGTTATCCGCCCTCATGTCGCGGCTCTCGCAGCTGGAGTCTGCCCACAAATCCACATTAGCTGAAGCTGACCTCAGGGAATTATTGCGCACCAAACTAGATCCATCAGGGTCTTGGAGAAAAAGGGTGTCGGTTTCGCCAGATTTGCGCTTTGGGTCATACTACTTATGGGGCAAATCGACCGAGCAGACTATTTGGGCGAAAAGCCCTTAAATGACAAAAGAAACTTCCTTATTTATCCCTGCGATCAAAACTAAGCATGGTGAGACTACTCATCTGACATCTGAGATTCTGGATAACTTCCAGGAGTATTACAGCAATCTTTATAACCTCCCCCCTGCCACTTCTACCTCACCGTCGCTGGACTCATTCCTGACTACATCCTCCCTTCCTGTCATAAGTGCGGATAGGCTTCGGGCATTGGAGGATCCCTTCACCCCAGCTGAGCTCTCTGCGGCTATCTCGGCCATGCCAGCTGGGAAAAGCCCAGGCCCAGACGGCTATACAGCTAAATTTTATAAAACTCTTAAAGACAAACTGAGCGCTCCTCTGCTTGCCTCCTTTAATTCGGTTTCAGATGCATCTCCATTCCCACCCTCCTCTCTGCAAGCCCATATCACAGTAATACTGAAGCCAGGGAAAGATCCCCTGGCCTGCTCTAGCTATAGGCCCATTTCGCTCTTAAATGTGGATGTTAAGCTCTATGCAAAAGTATTGGCAAATAGGCTGAACACAATTCTCTCTGATTTGATCCACCTAGATCAGGTTGGATTCGTATTAGGGAGAGAGGCAAGAGATAACACCTTAAAGACGTTTGCCCTTGTCCATCAGGCTCAGAAACTTAGGATCCCCGCAATGTTACTATCACTCGACGCGGAGAAAGCGTTTGACAGGGTAGATTGGCACTTTTTGCGCTCTGCCCTGTCACGCGCTGGGTTGGGCCAAGTGATGCTCCAAAAGATATTTGCTCTGTACCAATCCCCATCAGCCCAAATTAGGGTAAACGGTGCTCTGTCTAAGCCCTTTTCCATAGCAAATGGGACGAGGCAAGGATGTCCGTTGTCACCACTCCTCTATGTAATCTCCATGGAGTATCTGTTACAGTCTATTAGGAAGAGGGACGAGATTAAGGGTATTGACGTAGGGAATGAGCAGTATAAATGCGCTGCTTATGCAGATGATCTCTTGCTGTTTGTCACAGAACCTGAATCCTCCATACCTGCTTTACTAGATTTGTTAAATATTTTTGGTAGGCTTAGTAACTTTAAAGTAAACTACTCCAAAAGCACGGCCATGAACATCTCGCTAGATGGCCACTTGGTCTCATCCCTGACCGACCAATTCCCATTTAAATGGGCGACTCAGTCCTTTACATATTTAGGGGTGCAGATTCCTAACCGCCTTCATCACTGTTTTGACCTGAACTTTGCAGCCCTAGCATCGCGGATAAAGGGAGATTTGGCCAAATGGGAAAAGAGGGATTTTTCTTGGATAGGGCGTGTCAATATCATTAAAATGAATGTATTGCCCCGACTTTTATATTTATTTCAGACACTCCCAATTAAACTGCCCAACTCCTTTTTCACTGATTTGAATAGATGTTTTAGACAATTCATATGGGCAAATAGAAAACCGAGGATTGCTAGAAATGTTTTAATTAGAAGGAAAGAGAATGGAGGCCTGGCACTCCCAGACCTGAGGTCTTACTATCTAGCGGCAACATCTGTCCGCGTGGTGGATTGGTTCCACTGTAAATGCTCGAAGCAGTGGGTACATATTGAGGAACAGATATGCAGGAGAACGCTGTCCTCCCTCCCTTGGCTACTTCCCTACTTGCCGGGTGTTAGGCTACTTCACCTCCCCTTGATCACGCAGCTTACTCTCTCAATATTCCGCTCTTTGGGCGGGCAGTATGGCCTATATTCCCCAGGCGGCCCAATGGTTCCCATTAAGGAAATTCCTGGGGTCCCCATCACCTCGCGCTGCCTCCTATTTAGCGGTGAAGGTAACCAACAGCTACTTCAAGTGGGAGACTTTGTCCAGCGTGCGGCCTTTAAGTCGTATGAAGACAGTGTCCCGCCTCAATTTCGCTCCCCAAACACTTGGCTGCAGTTTCAGCAGATCAAGCACTACTTCGAGGCCACCAAATCTAGAATGAACTCCACCCGTGCCCTTACTGACTTCGAACAATTGTGTACCCAAAGGCAGCAACCAGCCCACCTCATATCTACCCTATACAATATGATCATTGAGTCCCAATCCAACACTCAGCTATCATTCCGGAATGCTTGGGAGCTAGAACTGAGTGGCTCCTTTGCAGACGAGGATTGGTCTAAAGCCCATATCCTATCCACTAAGACCTCGGTCTCGTGTAGGATACAGGAGCTTAATTATAAAGTGCTTTCACGATGGTACCGTGTCCCCAAGCTCTTACACTCGATCTACCCGAGCGTACCGGACCTCTGCTGGAGGTGTGACAAGGAGACAGGGACTATGACGCACATCTGGTGGGGATGCGAGGCACTTCAGCCATTCTGGGAAGCAGTAATAGACACAATCCGTACAATTACTGGTATAGTGTTGCAAAATTCGCCAGAGGTTTTGCTGCTCTACATGATACCTATGAGCTTGAGAGCGTTGAAGGGAAGCTTGATTACCTTTCTTTTGACGGCGGCCAAGTTGCTGATTCCCAGAAAATGGCGTTCTACGCAGACTCCCACTCTGGCTGAATGGTTCAAAGAAATATTCTATCTCCAACGTATGGAGGAGTTGAAAGCAGAGGCTACTCAGACAACAGATCAACATTTGAGGAGATGGGTGGAATGGGTAGCATATACGGGTTCAGATGTCTATAGATCAAGGGCGCTAAGAAATTAGCCTCATATACCGACAGTATGACAGTTGACCTCGTTTTTAGCCTCTAGTTAAGAGGCTGTCTTTCAGGGGTTCAAAATCATCCCTTTGCTATATTTCTGTCAAAGGTGTGGAGTATACACGGTCGCCTTGCCAAGTAGTTCTCTTTTTTTTTTGTATTGTATGTTCTTTCTTTACTGATTGCCTAATTGACACTTGATATCAGCAGGAATGTTTCCTTATCTTAATCGATTTTGTTGCTCCTGTGGATGTCTGTCTGTCTATAGTTGTACGAACAATAATGTTTTGTCATGTATGTGACACAGGAGCCGTAACTATGAAGCATAAGTAGTATGCATGCTTAGCATGGTAGCTACCCAGCATCTCCTTTGGAATACATCCCACTATATTGCTATTATGTTATTTTTATATTGTCTCAATAAAGCTGTTTTGAAAAAGAAAAAAGAAACAGCAAACCCCTTTTATTTTTAATGCCTAAAGTCCAAATTTCAGACAAAGAAACATATTTTGCCTTATGTATCTTAATTTATATATTTGACAAAAAATTCCTAGTGGGGTATTTTTATATCAAAGTTCTTTAGATAAAGCCATACCTATTTAGATGGCACTTTAGAAGTTCTTTTGTATTAAGAGCAATAAATAAAGCCATAGAAAATAGCAAAAATCTATCATTTTACAGTGTACATGCATTGCACTTGATTTCTTTAAATTAAAGGTGAATACAAACGTTTAACACTTTGCTATTTACCTAGGGTACACTGTAAAACATATGAATGCAAATAAAAATATGTTTAAACACTGATTCTTTTATCTAGGTTTTTAAAAAGAAAACTATGGGAATATACTGTATATGCTTAAAGGGGTTTTCTCAGTACAAAGATTAGCTTTCAACATGAAGGAGCTGTTAATTGAAGACTTCTTCTTAATATATTACTTTGTTGACTTTGCTTAGTCATTAGAAAAGAAACATTTTATATGCTATTAAGTGCACACAGGTTTCTATGGTAACCTGCATACCAGTCCATAACTCTTTATCTGATTAGCTGGGAGAGCTGGGAGTAACATCACCACATAGAGGGACTAACAGGACTGAGCTTTGGAGAAACACTTATTATCTCTAACAAGATTAGCTTATGTGTACATTGTATTCAGTCCTCACAGCACCTGTAGCATTTATTTAATGAAGAATAGCTCTCCTGTGCTTGTCTAGGTAATGGCTCAGCTAGAAGCTGAATATGGTAATCACTGGTATAGAACTAGACACAGCCTGAGGAGACAGAGTGAGTGTAAACTGCTTGTGAATGCCTATCCTACATTAAGGAAAGCTGGGTGATGCCCCATACCACATGTTTTCTGTAGTGTTTCTGTTCATTTTATTTTATTTTTTTGCAGGTTTCCCTTTTCGACTACGGTGGATTTGTTGGTCTACATTGGACCAGCATTGGATCTATTTTTATAATAAAATGATCAGCAAGGGGTGGTTTCAGTGAGAGTTAATTTAAATAAATATTTTTTTTTCTTCTTTTTTTGTGTTTTTTTATTTTATTATTTTAATTATTTGAATGGTCTAACATTAGGATCGCTGGGGCTTGGTGTCATCCAGCAGTGTCTTTCATCACCACAAGGTTGACATTGATCCTCTTTTGCTATTACCCCAGTACCCAATGTACCAGAGCCAGATTACCTTCAGAAGGTGGAACATCTAATGTGATGGCTGCTTTTGGGCTGGCTGTGGGCTAGTGTTTTTAGGATGGAAAGATATTAATTGACCTTCCTTCCTGATAGTATCGAGTAATGAGTATTTATTGTTAAAAACTGTATTTATGCTTTTCCTGCCTATTTTACCTTTGCTGTTTATTAAAAAAAGTGGGATCCCATGTTTTTTTTCTTAAATAATTTGTTTCTTTTTAGCTTGTTCATAAACAAAGAAAAACAAAATGAAGTGGAGTAACCCCCTCATTTTTCATAACCAGTGAAGGTAAAACCCAAAAAAAAACACAAAGAACAGAAAAAAATGCCAATTTATTTAAATAAACACACCCTAACCACCAGCCCTAGTTGAAGATTTTACTAAAGAAATTTTATGAAAGAAATTGATCCAACACTGGTCTGATATAGTCCAACAAATCCGATGTAGTCCACAACAGCTTGGTCCTCTGTTTCCTCACACCCTGTAAGCTATGTCCTGTACCCTCTCTTCATCCCCTTCCCTACCATTGTGTTATACAGCCCAGTACCAACACAAAATACAACACCAACCTATCACTCTATAACCACCTTATCTCTTCCTATCACCCTAAAAGGAAGTTTATACAGAGGTGGAAACCACAAGGGAGGTGCTGAAAAAGTAAAGATTCTAAAATACTTGTGTTGTAAATTCTGCAGGGGCAGGTCTTGGCTGGAAGAAATCATCATGGTGGTCTTGGCCAGATGAAGAAGAAAAAGGAAGCTAAACAACTCCAGGTCCTGTTAGTCACTGGCTACAATTACACTGTAATCACTTGTGTGTCTGCAGCGCGACTGTGTTTTACAGGTATCTACCCCTATATGTTCAGTGTATGGTTGGAATGTTGGCAGTAGTGTAGTAGTTTGTATTCCGGAATAATCTGGCATTATTATTCAGTCTATGTGGTGGTGACATGTGGTCATGGTGTTGTAGTATTATTATTTTTGCATAGCAGTATCGTGCTAATATTGGTTTTGGTTTGTTCATTAGCAGTATTGTGACATTTTCTCCTTGTAAAGTAGTATTATGTGGTCACTGTACGACCATTATAAAGAGGTATCACTCAGAGCATTGTATTATAGCTTATATTTTTAAGTATTTATTTATATTACACATATTATTTATGTAAATACACCTTTATAGATCTAAGAATTATTGGCACTGGTGTACTGGAGGAAGATGGGAGTGATTCGGTTTGCTTGGGAGAGGTTAGAGGTGTGGCCTGGTGTGATGTAGTTCGGTGTGGTTAGAGGTGTGGCTTCAGAATGTGTGCTAAGAACCTCAACTTTATACACATAGTAAATATAGCAGAAATGCCATTCAAAATATTCTAAAAATGCATTGGTTGTTTATATCTTAGTGCATTGTTATATCTGTTTGGTTTTTTGCATTTAATCCACCACAGCGAACACCAGTAAATATATGTTACTGTTTTTTGAATGTGGTGACTGTTATTTTGCAAAGCATGTATAAAAAAAAAATGGAAGCAAGCACCACCAATCTAAATAACAAACAGGGTGCTGGCAATATGTAAATAGCCTAGTAAAGACAGAAGGCAAAAGAAGCAAACAAGATAGCTATACACTCATATAATCTTTATTTAAGAACAAGAAACTTAGAAATCCAACACTTAAAATCACTTAAAAACATACAAAAATATATACATAAGTTACAAGTCCTGTTGAGCATACATGTAACACTCGCTATAAACCCGATCAAAAAATTATACATAAAGAGAAAAGGGAAAGTATGTAAAAATCCAAATCCCTAATGATATTAACAAAATGCCTGTGTGGAAAAAACACCTGAAAAATAATGAATGGACCAAAACAGCCCAAAATAACAGAGCAAAGCAGTGTTCTGCAGGTAGCAAATCCGATTACATCACCATAGCCCCATACAAAAGTATGCATAAGTTACAAATCCTGTTAAGCATACATGTAACACTCGCTATGAACACAGTCCTATTGAAATAACCCTGATCAAAAATTATACAAAATGGGAAAAAGGGAAAGCATATAAGGATCCAATTCCCCAACAGTATTAACAAAGTGCCTGTGTGAAAAAAGCACATAAATAATAATGAATGGACCAAAACAGCCCAAAATAACAGAGGCAAAGCAGTGTTGTGCAGGTAGCAAGTCAGATTACATCACCATAACCCCAAACGTAATACTGCCTGTGCAGCTTTGTCATTGTTGTTATTGTTTTTATTTTGCAAAGACTGCCAAGGTAGCATGCATATATAACAAAGTTTTAGAGGAATTTTTAAAGCATCTGGTTAAAGCAAGATGCTATCCCAGATCCTAAAACATTCATCATTGTATTAGACTCTCCAGATGAAGGATAAGTTTTCAGTGCCTTGTCAAGTCTTGACTCTGCTGCTGCACCTGATAGTCCCTTCTCCTCCCCCAGCTCTTTGACAAGAGCACCCAAGAAGATCTCATCAGATTCCCCCTCTGCTTCATTAGGGACTTCCTGTGACATATAAGGAGTGGGTTCCTTACTCTGATGTTTCTCGTTCCTAATTTCTTTTAGATTTGTGGGCCAAAAAAGCATTTGAAAGCTCAAACAACAAAAAAATATAGAGAAAAACTATACTAAATATATGGTCAAAGACTGGAGTACCCTGCAGGGCAAGAGAAACAGCAGCTGCAGCTTACATAGCATTTGTAGTAGTCGTAAGGCTGAGGAGACCAGTCCATTCTTGCTTTTGGTGCTCTCTGAAGAACCATCCTATCCTAAAACATGTGTGCATACACAATTAAAACAGAGAAATATTAAGGTAAAAAGCATGCACATATTTTTAGCAGTGTGTCAATTTCAATAAATGAGGATTAGGCTATATTCACACGGCATCTATTAGACCGTATTTCAGGGTGTAATTGCAATATGCCCCGAAAAAGGCCTGTAACAATGGTAATTCATAGCTCTCATATAGAGCTATGAATTACCTCCATCTTTCCCGAAGCATATTGAACGCAAGGTGAAAGAAGTTACATGTCACTTCTTCCCGATGTTCACATGTCAGGAAATGTGACTCCCCCCCCCAAACACACTTTAGAAGTACACGCTGGATAGTGTGTACTTCTAAATCACCTGCAGTCTTGCGGCACGCACAGGTTCACGCCACAAGATGCCATGTGAACATAGCCTTAGGTTCTGAATCTAGAGGAAAAAACACCTGTACCATACATAGTAAAAAAATAAAAATAAATAGACATATGTGTACAAGTGAAAATACAAAACATTGCAGCAGCACCTGAGCTTCATGGCACACTGATAGATTCCTGACTGAGGAAAAAAATGGTAGTGTTTATCACAGTACAATACTCACCACCAGCTCGGTCCGTTAATACCCACCTCAGTCCGAGTTCCGCATGGGCTCAGCATGTGCATGCACCTAAATAACATAAAACTGAAAAATAAATTTATAAACATAACTCAATACAAAACAATTTCATTACCAAAGGCAGAGAACAACAATAATAAAGGTAATGGGTGGACTACAATGCTCAGAAAGATTAGCAAAATTAGGATTACTTAGTTTAAAGAAGGCAGCTTTGAGGTGACCTAATAAATATGTATAAATATATCAAAGGTCAATCTAGAGATCTCTCTCATGATCTATTTATACCTCAGACAGTATCTAGAATGAGAGGGCATCCTCTACATCCACAGTAAAGAAGGTTTTAACACAAACATTGAAAGCGATTCTTTACTGTAAGAGCAGTAAGACTGTGGAACTTTCTACTAGAGAAAGTTGTCATGGTGAACTTACCAAATGAGTTCAAAAGTGTCTGGATGCATTTCTGGAGCGTAATAAATATAACAATTTATAGTGTCTAGGATTCTGGAGAAGGGTCATTGATCCAGGGATTTTTTCTGATTGCCAGATTGGAGTCGGGAAGGAAATTTTTGCCTAAATGACAATTGGCTTCTACCTCATGTGGTTTTTTGCCCTCCTCTGAATCAACACTGCTAGATAATAGGCTGATCTGGATGGATGGATATTTTTTCTCAGCCACACAAACTATGTAACTATTTAATTGTTAACATTTCTTCTCCATAAAATGTTATGTTCCCTAAAATTGTAAACTATTCACCAAATATTCTGCAAATTTTCAAAGAACACAACATTTGCAAAGTGGTACCATGGACAGTTACAACAAATGTAAAGCAACTCAATACAGTTGAAACCAGAAGTTTATATACACTATATAAAAAGATGCATATGTATGTTTTTCTCACTATTTGACATGAAATCAAAATAAACCTTACCCGTTTTAGGTCAATTAGGATTACCAAAATTATTTATATTTGTCAAATGCCAGAGAATTTTTAAGGAATTTTATTACTTTCTGCAAAGTCAAAAGTTTTACATTTCACTAGGATTTATGCCTTTAAACAATTTGGGACAACCCATATGATGATGTCATGTCTTTGGAAGCTTCTAATAGGTTTATTGGCAACATCTTAAATTCATTAGAGACACATCTGTGGATATATTTTATTTCACAACAGAAACACACTTCTTCTATGTGTAACATCATGGAAAAGTCTAAAGAAATCAGCCAAGATATCAGGTAGAAAACCGTGGACTTGCACAAGTCTGGATCATCCTTGAGTGCAATTTCCAGATACCTGATGGTGCCTAGTACATCTGTAAAAACAATTATATTCAAGTACAAACAAGATGGGAATATACAGCCATCATACCGCTTAGGAAGGAAACGGGTTCTGTGTCTCAGAGATGAACGTGCTTTGGTCCAGCATGTACATATCTACCCAAGAACAAAAGCAAAAGACCTTGTGAACATGTTGGAGGAAGCTAGTAAGATTGTGTCATTATTCACATTGAGTACTTTATTAACATGGGCTGAAAGGCCACTCTGCCAGGAAGAAGCTATTACTCCAAAAGAAACATATAAAAGCCAGAGCACACAGGAACCGAGACCTACATTTCTGGAGACACATCCTGTGGTCTGACGAAACTAAAATTTAACTGTTTGGCCATAATGACCATTGTTACGTTGGAGGAAAAAAGGAGAAGCTTGGAAACCTAAGAAAATCATGCAACTGTAAAAAATGGGGGGGTGGCAAATTTTTGTGGGGTTGTTTTGCTGAGGAGGGATGGTCCCTTCACAAAATGATGGCACCATGAAAAAGAAAGATTATTCAATACTAAAGCAAATTCAAGACATCAGTCAAGAATTAAGCTTGCCCAGAATGGGTCTTCTAAATGGGCAAAAAACCCCGAAAATACTCCCCAAAAACTGGTCAAAATAGTCTTAAACCCTTTTATGCCTGCACTTCTTGTTGCTATTTTTGCAGATTATTTTGTGAATTTGAAACTCTGGATCCCTAAATTTTTGTATTGTTGGAATTTCCAGTTTTTTATATAGTTTTATGAAATAGGCTTTTTGGTATAACACTGTTTGTTTGGAAAACCACATATTTGCATAACATGGGCCTTTTAGTTGATGCAGGCTGATTATTATTTATAATTATATTATTATATTATTACTTCAAGCAATACCTGCCACTAACAGCAAAGATCTGAGCTTGTTCCGAACCCGGTTTAAACAAGATTGTGGGGTGTTGATTGGTTACCATGGCAACTGAAAGTATAGTGAAGGCTTCTATAATGTTTCTATTACTTCTGAGTTCCTCTCTGTGAGATTTGATAGCACAGCAGTGAAAGGAATTCTTAATGGCGTTTTTCAGGCCGCGGGCTGAGAATGTAAGTATTATCAGCAGCACCTAATAAGGGGGAAGGAACATCCTTCCCAATGTAGAAAAAGATTACCCCAATTTCCATTGTCTAATGATCTAGTGGTCTTGTCTAACTGTATCTATCCTGCTCGAGAGAACAATAGAGACGTTATTACTATTTGTAATTAGACTATATAAAGACAAGCAGCAACTGAAGTAAAATGAGATTTGTCTACCCTGACAAAATGGCAAAAATATAAAAAAAATAGGTTTCCAGGAATATTGTTTTTAACAAAATGTAGGTGTCACTTTAAGCATAGGTACAAATTTCAAATTTTAAAACCTTAAAAAATGTTGCAATAAAGGGTACTTTCAACTCGAACTTGTAGAAGGAAAATGTCTAAAGTATTTTACTTTTATTAACATCGATATAGTCAGAAGATGTGTGAAGCTTAGAAAAAGAAATCTGCTGTTGCCTGATTTGTTAGTCCTATTATGTAACTTTATTAACCCCCTACTTACATTGGACATGTTAGTGCATCCCAATGCCGGTAAGGGGCTTGTATTGGGATCGCAGCTGTTGATTGCGGCTAACACTCAGCAGTTACAGTACGGGAGGGCGCCGGTGCCATCCCGTACTGTTTAACCCCTAAGATGTCTGTGGCATCTTAATAAATGAGATACGATACCACGCACCGTTTCTCACTTTGATCGGGGCGTCCGTGGTGAATTCACAGAGTCCCGATAGCTTAACATGGTAGCTGGAAGCCTTGTGAAGGCTTCCATTGCCACCGTGTTTCCGATTTTGCTACTTCTGGCCCCTAATGGACACCCTTTGAACACCCTAATGTATTGCATTAATTTGCATTGGGCTGTAAAAATGATCGCATTCCCTAGTGGTGTAATATCAAAGTTAAAGTTAAAAGAAAAAAAAATGTTTTAAAGTTTAAAAACTATCAAAAGTTCAAATCACCCCCCTTTTGCCATTTTACAAATAAAAAATAAAATAATAAAAAAGTTACACATATTTGGTATCGCTGCATCTGAAAAAGTCCAATCTACTAAAATATAATATCACTTATCCTGTACGCTGAACACCGTAGAAGAAAAAAATTCCCAACTGCAAAATAGCTTTTTTGGGGTCATTTCACATCCCCTAAAAATTGGAATAACTTTAATCAAAAATGTTGCATGTATTCCAAACTAGTAGCAATAAAAAAGTAAATTTCAGTGTCAAAAAATGCGCCCTCCATCAAGTCCATGGGTGTTAGTACAAAAAAGTTATTGGTCATAGAAAATGGTGGTGCGGTGCAAATTTCAAAAATAGAAAATGTTTGGAACTTTTTTTACAGCTCTCTTAGCATACAGCCATAAGCTGTTGCAGCTGCACCTGGCCAGTAGACCCTGCTTTTTGGAAATACTCTTTCCAGAACTTTATGGGGACTATTTAGTGAGCAACTGTGTCTACATGTAAGGTTTTCTCTTTTGCATATTTCTATGAGAAGGCTTCTGGGAAATCAGACGTAATTCATCAGGTTCCAATGGTTTGTCCCCTCGTCATTAACCTGTATATACAGTATCATAAAAACTTCCCATAAAAGATCAGATTTTACAAACTGCAACCTTTAAAATATTCAGACAGCATTTTGGAAGATTGTTAAACCCTTTTTTGTTTCATAGGGAATAAGGCAAAGTTGCGATGAAATTTAAACATTTATTTACATTTTTGCATCTTTTCTGGAACACAAGATGTTGACAGGGAAACACAGCCTCAAAAAAGGAGCTACTACAGGATTTGGGGGCATCCTTCCTATTAAGATGTTTATAGTCACCATTTTAGGTTTGCAGAGGCCTTCAGGTATCAAAGCATAAGAAGCACCCCATCTCCCCGAAATGCCTCATTTTGAAAACGATACCTACAGATCATTTTACCTCACAGATATTTAATCTGTTAAGCACTGTACCATGAAAATAGAAGAAGATAAAGCACTTTAATAATTGACACGCAATTTCACTGAAGTATGGCAATATCGCATAAATAGCTAGGCAGAGAGCAAGCCTTGAAAGGGACAGAACACTATTAGCTATTTGGGTATCAGTATAGTGGAAATTTTTAGACCATAAACCTCTCAAAGAATTCAACTAAAAGTGTGAGCATCTTGATCTCATAGGTGTTTCTGATTTTTTTTTCACGTTGGGCAATTGTGTTTGGGCACAGTGCACAGCTCTAAAGGGACCAAATTTTTCTTTTTTTTTTTGTTGAGGGCAGATTTTGCTGTGATGGTTTTTTGGGCACAGTGTCTTTTTTTGGAAATTACACCCCCCATGGTACTCATCCAAGGTTTTAGTGAGCATTTTAACTCCATATGTATTACCAGAAATGAATGTGCATTGCATGTTGCTCAGTAAAAATATTTTTTTTTCCATAAATGTAATTTCAGTGCCCAATATGTTATGCCCAGCCTCTTCCACTGAAAAATACAAATCACTGATTATTATGTTGTATTCTTGGTTTATGAACACCCTACATGTGGTGCTTATCGTTTGCTTGGACATAAAACAGGACTAAAGAGTAAAAGAGTACAATACACATTTCATGCTTAAAGAGGTGTTATCGTTTCATTAAATGGTCTTCAGAATAAGGGGACAGTGGAAACAAGCAATTGGACGTCATTAGCAAAGCTGCCTTGTTCTCACAGTGTCCCTTATCTTGTGTTTTTATTTACACTGATATCCAGTGTGGGACTAATCCCTCCTGATCCATCCTCCTTGCAATTCACTAGCTGAGAGCTCATTTACATTCTGTACAGCCTCTGGGTCGATTCACGGAGTTGTGTGTCTGACTCAGAGTTAGGGGCCGTAGCATTTTCTGTTTCCACACCTAGCAGAAACAGACTGCAGCAGATTGTACAATGAGAAAACATGACAGTTTTGACCCTGTGCCTAACTCCCCTGCATACACGCAGATCTGTGCCGTTCTTAGAAAGCTGTAATACATCTCCATCTGTGAGAGATCACTGCTCATATTAGATTGAATGCAGCCTGTGGTAGGTATACAGCTCTTATAAAATAAGACTGATAGGGAGACACAGTGACATGGTGGACTCAGAGGGGACGGGGGGGGGAGTCTCAGGCCAGCATGGAAGGGGGGATGATGTCATCCACCAGGGAGGGGAAGAAACGCCCCTGCATACACAGAGCGGGGAAGCTCAGAGAAGTGGGACTCAGCCGAAGGACGGAAGCGCTACAGCCCCTTTAAGTTAGCAATCTGCATAATATTAGCTGATAATTGCAGAGGTCAAATACCAGAGGCAGGTGTTAGAGTCCTAAAACTTCTGGGGCAAGGGCATTCTGTTACATTTTTCTCAGTAAGACTGGGTTTACACAGCATCTTTCACACTACATCATGCACTCCAGCATATTTTTTTATGGAGATAAAAAGTATGGTCCTGTCACTAATTTTGCACGTATTTGACATAGACACTCTCCATTACCTCAGCAGTACACCATACAATGAAAATCAGCCCTGACAAATTTGCTTTTTTTCAAATGCACTCATCTATGTATGATAGAGTAATACCTTATAAAGAATAGTTATGCAGTTACTGAATAATACACCTATACATGGAGCAAATAATACTGCTAGACCATGACCAAAAGTGACCCTCATGTGCTCCAGTTTTTAATAGGTGCCTTGAGATGTAAAAAGTGATTTCGTGCAGTTCATCGAAGATCAAGGTGACATATTTCGATGAGTCATTCACATCTTTTCCATTCGTCCCAGACTGCCGTGATGACTTCTCCTGGCCACAACTCATCTCTGCAGAACTTACCAAACAAAATATGCAAGGGAAACCGGGTGCCTGATGTGGGAGATGGGGAGTCACCCATTGTTCCTATAAAGGCCCCCATTTAGTGGAGAGGTATATAAACATTTGCCCCCCAGTAGGTCAGTATATAGGTCCCCTCAGTAGGTAGGTAGTTATATAAGTCTCCTCAGTAGGTAGGTAGGTAGGTATATAGCTCCCTGGTAGGTATCTAGCTACCATTAGAAGATAGCTAGATATGTAGGTACTAGAGATGGCCGAATTTCTCAAAAATTCGGTTCGGTCACTTGCCAATTTTTCCGACAAAATTGTTTGGGGTTCCCGAATTTACTTCGGCACGAATACGTTAAAAAAACAGTATTTCCAGGTCCCCAGAGCCTGCGGGTTTGCTGTAGAACGTTTGCCTGCTTAAATATGAGAGGGAGTTTGGGTTTTGGTCTTATAAAATGTTGTGTTTTAGTATGAACGCACATGACTGCCGCCGCTCTTAGAATCGCTTCATAAAAAACCCCCTGGGCACTTAAGAGGGAAAAAAACGCCCAAAAAAACTAAGCGGGAATGTGCCTGAAAAAAGTTATGCTTGCGAAAGGGGAAAAAAAAAAACAAGCTGAGGCTCAGGTGGCAAATTAGTGCAGAGTGTGGAGGTTGGGAGGGGCAGCTGATCAGGCAGTGGCACAATGAATTCTGGAGGCGGCAAAACAGTATTAGGCCCGGTGGACAATACACAGTGTGGGGGTCACGGCAGCGCAGATGGGTCGGGCAGTGGCAAATGAATTTGGAGGCGGCAAAACAGTTTGGGCCCACAGAGGGGCACATAACGTGTGGAGGTCCGGCGGGCGCGTATGGGTCAGACAGTGGAAAAAATTGGCTTCGGAAAGGTGGCAAAAACGTTTTAGGCCACAGAGGGCACAATCCCAAAGTGTGGAGGTCACGGCGGGCAGCAGTATGAGGTCGGGGCAGTGGCACAATGCATTATGGAGGCGGCAAAACAGTATTAGGAACAGAGTGGACAATGTACAGTGTGGAGGTCACGGCGGCAGCAGTATGAGGTCAGACAGTGGACAATACATTATGGAGGCGGAAAAACAGTATTAGGCACAGAGGGGGCACAATCACACAGTGGGGAGGTCACGGCCGGCAGCGTATGAGGTCAGCAGTGGCAAAATGGCATTCTGGAGGTGGCAAACAGTTTAGGACAGGTGGCAAAATCACACAGTGTGGAGGTCACGGCGGGCGCGTATGGGTCAGGCAGGGCCCACAATGAATTAGGGGGCGGAAAAAACAGTTTAAGCCACAGAGTGGCACAATCACACAGTGGGAGGTCGGGGAAACAGTATGAGGTCAGGCGTGGCACAATGAAAAAATTCTGGCTGGCAAAAGGGGGAAAGGGGCCCAAAAGAGGGGTAAAATGCACAGCGTGGGGGGCAGGCAGGAGAAAACAGCAGCGCTAAGGTCAGAAGTGGCACAATGACACAGTGTGGAGGGCAGGGCAGCACCCAAGGCAGCAGCATGAGGTCGACGGGGGCACAATGAAAAATTCTGGGGGTGGCAAAAAAAGGGAGTAGGCCACAGTGGGGAGGGCAGGCAGCAGCCACGCGCAGCATGAGGTCAGCCCAGTGGCACAATGACACATGTGGGGGGGCACGACAGGAGTACAGCAGCGCTGAGGTCAGGAGGGAAACAATGACTTTCTGAGGTGGCAAATAGTTTTAGGCCACGGCGGCCAATGGACTGAGAGCGGAGGTCAGGCGGCCAGCATGAGGTCGGGCAGTGGCACAATGACAGAGAGTGGAGGTGATGACAGGAGAAAACGCATGAGGTCAGAGAGTGGCCAATGACTTCTGGGGGTGGCAAAACAGTACCGGGCCCGAAAGAGGGGCACAATGACACAGTGTGGTGTACGGCAACAGCAACGCGCGCGCTGAAAAATGAGTGGCACAATGACAGAGTGTTGAGGGGGGGTGGCAATACGTCCCGGGTAAAACGGGGGTAGGCAGATGGAGAAACTTCAGCGATGTGTGCATCAGGGGGGGGCGGCACGAATAGTGGCTGAGGCAGGTATTTAAAACCCAGATGACGCCTAGGCATTGGCGTGTGGAAATCCGGGCCCGACCCAGCCTGTTTTCATCTTGACAAAGGTCATCTTTTCAAATTTCCGTGGACAAGGGGTTCCCTTGGGGTAACGATGGCCCCCCCCGCACTGAACCCCCGCTCTGATGCCACACTATGCGGGCAGGACGCTTCTCCACTGCAAACTCGGAAAAGTTGCGGCCCACACACCCATTTGGCTGCCCAGTAGTCCAGGGGATCTTCTAACTGGGGTGGCGAGTGCTGTCAAGTGGCCCAAAACCTGTTGGTTCGGGGAAAATTGGTCCTGTGTGCTGCTGCTGGTGACCCCCCTCCTCCTAGGCGGGTGGGAAAAGCTGCTCATTAGTGACTCCAGTTTTGGTTTACTGTGAGGAGCTGGTACGGCTCCCCCCCCCCCACCTTCCCCCAGCCCCGGGGGAAAGTAGTCGGAGCGCTGAGGAACCCCCGGTCAGACCTGTCAGGGGGGGACGATGCCGACATAGGCAGGGGCCCAATGATTACGGAGGATTTCCCTATAGTTTTGAGTTTGTTTCCCCCTCTAAATTTTCGGGAAAAAAAAGGCTCCTTTTTGGCCCCCGGGTGCGAGGGTCCAAAAGGGTGGGAGCCGAAGTCATCCCTCTGCCGGATGGGGATATTCGGCTGTCCTACCCGGGGCAAAAAGCATGCGCGGGACTTTCCACAAGTGACCCGGGGGGCTCCCTGCCCCCCTTTTCCCACTGTAAAATTCCCGGTGCTTGGGAGTAAAACGCCTCGTCTTCCTCACCCCATCCACCTCCCCCAGTGCTTTGCTCCTTCCTTGTCCCTGGGTGAAAACCCCACTATTTCAAGAAAATGCTTCTGTCAATGTCCTCCTCC
Source organism: Phyllomedusa bahiana (assembly GCA_025379985.1). Lineage (NCBI taxonomy): Eukaryota > Metazoa > Chordata > Amphibia > Anura > Hylidae > Phyllomedusa > Phyllomedusa bahiana. The sequence goes on along the minus strand of JAODAL010005326.1, from coordinate 54,728 downwards.
TCCCCCTCCCCCTCCATTTCAGCCCCACCGGACTTGTGGCCACGGTGTAGTCCCCAAATCTCCGTCCCTGCCCAGACAGTTTTTAGCATCTGTTCCGGGACTTTGAAGCAGTGGAATGCGTTTTACCCCGAGCCCGGGGAAAGACAAAAAAAGTGGCCTCCTCGAATGGCCTCAAAAACGGCAGGTGTCACGATGAGCTGCCATGGTAAAATCAAAGTTACAAAGGGGAGTACATCTGTCTGCCTGGATCATAAAAAAAACTTTAAAGGGGGCCTTTCTCTTTTCTTTACAGTGGCCCCAAATGTGCAGGCTAAATTCCGGGGTGGAAACTCGCATATCAGAGGTGTTGGGGGAGGCCGTTCTGCGCTGCAACTCGAGGAGGGGGTTTCCGGGTTTTGTACGATGGAAAAAAGGCCCTGCCATTTTCCCGGCCATTTTAGAATGTTCTGAAGATCGGTGGAAGACTTGGGGAACTTTTTCAACCAGATTGAACACGTGCGCCATGGGGGGCCATGGCCCATCCCTCCTCGGTGCAGCGCGGCCCCCGTGTTCCTCCCTTTGTCCGTCACCTGGTTCCGTTTTGCAGTTGGCGGGAGAAAGCCACACATCGATTTCTTGTGATGCGGGAGCGTTCCTCCCTGTGGACTTCGTTCCCCGAGGCAAGTAGGTGTGACTGCGTGACCCCGCTTTTGCCCTCCCAATGGGGTTTGTGGGCAGTACTTGTGGAGGCTGAGTGGTGGTGGTGGTGGGGGAGGAGGGGCGGACATTGGCGCAGGAGCGCAGTTTGACAAGTGGAGGAGAAAGGGGCGTCCCCTGTCCAAGTTGTTGGTGTGCCTGGGGGGAAAGCACATTACCCAGTGGGCCGTAAAGGCATGTATGCCCTGCCGTTTACAGCCCCGGGAGTCCGGCTGCCGTGTACCTTGGAAAAAAAACCAATAAGCTCAAGGATGCCCCACTTTCTGTTTACATATTTAGAAGTGCTGGTACTGCTTTTTGGAAAAGAAATTACGTTGGAACTTCCATCTCGGCTCGGCACAAGCCTTATTCTTGAATGGTGCGAGCCCCACCTTTTGGGAAAAGGGGGGGGGATGCAGTACCAACAACTTGGACAGGAGCAGGGTCAGTGCTGCCCCTTTAGGATGGTTGGACGTTACTGTTGTCTCTTTAAAATCGCCTCTCTGAAGCTGCTGGCGCCATGAGTACGAGGAGCGGAGCTCTGGCCCGGGGGAGGATGTCAAAGAGAAACAGCTGCCTTTGCAGAGGGGGTGGGCCTTGACTGGCTGAAATGGTGCGGCCACTGGCCGCTGTGGGCTGCAGCGGCGGGGAGGGACCCCACATCTGACCCACGTTTCTCCAGGCCACGGATGGTGCGCGGCATGTGTTGACGCAGGGCCCTTTGTGCCAAACGTTAGTCCTGGCCACGTTTCACTTTCTGCCCACAGTTTAAATTCCCCAATTCGGTCCCCCGGGTTTGTCTTAGCAAAGAACTGCCACAGCCGAGTACTGATTTTACCGCCAACGCTCCCCACTGAGTGATTGCCCCCGCTTCCCCGGAGCCCTGTGCCCCTACGTCTTGGACCGCGAGGGGTTTTTACCCCGTGGCCCCCTTGGCTCCCCACCTCCATGCGCTACCCTGCTGATCCGGCCACACAACCCAAATTGCTGGGTGCGCCCGTGTATGCGCAAGCTGACGCCTCTTCTCCTGACGATGTTTTAAGCCCCCTTTCTTCACCCGGCTCCCAAGTGCGGTCGGGGTACATCATCATCTATTTTTGGTTTATCGTCACTATGTCCTCATCACGGTCTTGGTAAGCCCCGGGGTACCTCTCACCAATTGACCTCCCCTGCCCTCTCAATCTATATTTGGCCCACTCAAGAAGTGGGGATATTGGCCCCCTTTTTTCGCTACCAAGTAGCTGCTGCTGCCCTCCCCAAATTTTTCATCCCGTATTAGTGGCGGGCCCAGACCAATAGTAGTTTCCCTGGTGAGGGAAAGGATGGGAAAAAGGGGGCTGAGGACAGGTGGGGGGCCCCCTGCCCCCTCCGGGCCATGCCAACTAAGTGTTGTGTCGAGGTTCCCCCCTGATTTGGTGGGGTTGTCAGATGTCTTGGGAGGAAGGGTGACCTAGTCAACCAATCAAGAACCCTTGGGTTTCTGAAAAAAAAGGCCGCTAGTGACAGCGGCAGTTGTGGCCTCACCGAGTGACCCCCGCGCGACGTCCCCTTTTGTGCTCCGACCTGGGCCCCTTTTAGAAATGTTTGTGCACTGCCACTGCAGTTGCAGAGCCCGCCCCCCTTCTGTCTGACTACTGTTTGTTCTAAAATGTACAGGGCACTGTTGTGAAGCTATCTGTATATGATAATTTACACCCTGTTTTTGACTCCCAAAAGAACCCGTAACAAGTTGGGTAACCCTTTGGGTTAAATTGGTCCACAAATGGGCCCGGAAAAAAATTTTCCCTTGATGTGTCGTTTAAAGCACTGTGTGTTTTACTAAATGAAAAGACAAACGGCTTAATTAACCTTCGTTTTGAATTATGTACAAAAAAAAAGTTATTTTTCGGTGTTGAAAAAAGACGGTTTATTTTTTTAGCAAGCAGCCCAAAAACCCAAGTTTTAATAACCCTGGATGTAAAATTTCGCAATAGAATTGAGCCACCCCAAAAGTAGTTTGTTTTGGGGTTACAATGGTGTATTTTCTACGCCCCACAACAAAAGAAAAATTGTAATTAACTTTGCTTGTGAATTAGGCTACCCAAAAAAAAAAAAAAATTTTTGGGTTGAAAAAAGACGGTTTATTTTTGTCGCCCCAGCAAAACAAGCTTAAAATTTAAACCCCTGGATGTAAATTGCGCAAAAAGAAATTTGGCCCCCCAAACTGTGCTTTGTAGCGTGTTACAATTGCGTGTTTTTTAGCCACAAAACAAGAGATACAGTTGAATTTAAACCTTTTCTTGTGATTTAGGCTAAGGAAAAATTTATATTTTTTGCGTTGAAAAAGACGGGTTTTTTTTTGTCAGCACAACAGCAAAACAACGCTTAAATTAAACCCCCGGATGAATTGCGCCAAAGAATTGAGCCGCAAAACTAGTGCTTTGAGGTGTTCAATTGCGTGTTTTCTTATCCAAACAACAAAATCAGTTTAATTAAACCCTTTTCTTGTGAAATTTTGGGTAAGGAAAAATTTATATTATTTGGCGTTGAAAAAGAGGTTTAAATTTTTTTCCCGCACACCGCAAAACAACGCTTAATTAACCCTGGATGTAAATTGCGCCAAAAAAATTGAGCCGCACAAATAGTAGCTTTTGTGCTGTTACAATTGCGTTTTTTACTCCACACAACAAGGATACAGTTGTAATTAACCTTTGCTTGTGAATTGGCTAAGGAAAAATTTATATTATTTTGGGGTTAAAAAAAAACGGTTTTTTTTTCAGCACACCAGCAAAACAAGCTTTTTTAACCCTGGATGTAAAATTTCGCAAAAGAATTTTAGCCCACAAATAGTAGTTTTAGCGTGTTACAATTTGGGGTTTTCTACGCACACAAAAGAGATACATTGTAATTTAACCTTTTCTTGTGAATTAGGTAAGGAAAAAATTTATATATTTTTGCGTTGAAAAAAAACGGTTTATTTTTGTCAGCACACAGCAAAACAACGCTTAATTAAACCCCTGGGTGAAAATTTCGCCAAAGAATTGGCCGCACAAAAAAAGTAGCTTTGTAGGTGTTACAAATTTGGGGTTTTCTACTCACACAAAAGAGATACAGTTGTAAATTAACCTTTTTTTTTTTTTTTTTTTTGAATTAGGCTAAGGAAAAATTTATTATTTTTGCGTTGAAAAAAAACGGTTTTTTTTTGTCAGCACACAGCAAAACAACGCTTAATTAAACCCTGGATGTAAATTGGCCAAAAAATTGAGCCGCAAAACTAGTAGCTTTGTGCGTGTTACAATTGCGTGTTTTCTACTCCCCACAACAAGGTACAGTTGTAATTAAACCTTTCTTTTGAATTAGGCTAAGGAAAAAATTTATATTATTTGGGTTTTAAAAAGACGGTTTTTTTTGTCGCAACCAGCAAAAAAGCTTAAATTAAAACCCTGGATGTAAATGCGCCCAAAAAATTTAGCCGCACAAACTAGTAGTTTGTAGCGTGTTACAATTGCGTGTTTTCTACTCACCAACAAAAAGATAAGTTGTAATTAACCTTTTTCTTGGAATTAGGTAAGGAAAATTTATATATATTTGGCGTTGAAAAAGACGGTTTATTTTTTTCAGCACACCAGCAAAACAAGCTTAATTAACCCTGGATGTAAATTGGCCAAAAAATTGGCCGCACAAACTAGTAGCTTTGTTTGCGTGTTACAATTGCGTGTTTTTATCCACAAACAGAGATACGTTGTAATTAGCCTTTGCTTGTGAATTAGGCAAGGAAAAAATTTTTTTTTTATATTTTGGGGTTAAAAAAAAACGGTTTTTTTTTGTCACACACAGCAAAAAACGCTTAATTTAACCCCTGGATGTAAAATTTCGCCAAAGAATTGAGCCCCCAAATAGTAGCTTTTTAGGTGTTACAATTGGTGTTTTCTATCCACACAACAAAAGATACAGTTGTAATTAAAACCTTTGTTGTGAATTGGCTAAGGAAAAATTAATATATATTTGGCGTTGAAAAAAAACGGTTTTTTTTGTCAGCAACCAGCAAAACAACGCTTAATTAACCCCCCGGATGTAAATTGCGCCAAAAGAATTGAGCCGCACAAATAGTAGCTTTGTGCGTGTTACAATTGCGTGTTTTCTACCCACCAACAAGAGATCAGTTGTAATTAACCTTTGCTTGTGGGGAAATTTGGCTAAGGGAAAAAAATTTTTTATATATATTTGGCGTTGAAAAAAGACGGTTTATTTTTGTCAGACACCAGCAAAAAAACGCTTAATTAACCTCTGGATGTAAAATTTCACCCAAAAAATTGGCCCCACAAATAGTGCTTTTTAGCGTGTTACAATTTTGGGGTTTTCTCGCATACAACAAGAGTTTCAGTTGTAATTAAACCCTTTTCTTGTGATTAGGCTACAGAAAAATTTATATATTTTGGGGTTGTAAAAAAAACAGTTTCTTGGGGTCAGCACACCTGCAAAACAACACTTAACTAACCCCTGAATGTAAATTGCGCAATAGAATTGAGCAGCCAAAAAAAAGAAGTGGTTTTTTTATTGTAAAAAAAAGTGTTTCTTTTAATGAAAAAACAGGAATGGCTTTGATCCACTTGGATATTTAATGTTATGCAGCTGCAGTGGACGCACAGGTTTTTAGATCCAATACCCCAAAAAAAACAGAAAAAGAAATTCAGAGAACCCGTCTTGAGCAAACTGAGACACCCCCCAAAAATCCTGTGTAAAAATCAGTTTTTAGAAAGCGTATCACCCCCAGCAGCACCTTCCCTATCAGTACAGTGAGAGGGTGGAGCTCCCCGCGGCCGGGGGTCGGTTTAATGTGCCGGGGTGACGTCAAAAAATCCCCCCCGGTCTCTGATTTGGGTTATTCTGACATGTATGCAGGCTATGCCCCTTTTTCCTCCCGAGTGCTTTGCCCCATGTAAAAACCCTGTGCTCGAGCCCATTTTATCAAGAAAAGCACCTTCGTTCACCCGAAGTACCCAAGTTCACTTCGTTCCCAACCGAAGTTTCGAAATTCTAAAACGAATTCCCCTTCGTTTGAATCATTCGCCCATCTCTAGTAGGTACCCTAGGTAGGTAGGTCCCCCCTAGTAGGTAGACTATATATGGCCCTCTGTTGGTAGTTTATATAGTCCCCAACAATAGGAAGGTAGGTATATAACTCCCCTCAGTATTATATAGCCCCCCAAAGTAGGCAGGTAGAAATATAGGTAAGCCCAGTAAAAAAGGGAGTTTTTTGATCCCTCATAGGAAGTGGTAAAAAATAATATAAACCTTCCTGTTCCTCTGTCAAACAACCGCCTTCTCATGTCCTGCACAGGCGTGTTGTATCACGCTGCCTGATTGTTAGTACACCCGCACAAGCGGCATGATTCCTACATCATGCCTCCTGTGCCGTATACTCCAGTAGGTCACAAGCCTGCAAGCTTGCAACCCACCAGAGTACTCCGCAGAACAAAGAGCCAAAATCTCCCTGCCCCTGCTCTGATCTTTCAATCTCCCCTCCCTGATCTTTCAACTATATGTGCGTCCAAGAGACACGCATACATTTGAGAAGACCACCAGTACTCCAGGCCATAAGCCAGCAATGCACCGGCAATCGAACTTGTGTTCAGATTGCCGGTCCGAGGCAGCAGCAGTTTTTTATGGTTCATGTGCCTCAGATAAAAATGTCTAGCGATGTCTCTGTCAAAAAATAAAAGAAACCTCAATTTGGAAACTACCGTATATACTCGAGTATAAGCCGAGTTTTCAGCACAAAAAATGTGCTGAAAAATCCCCACTCTGCTTATACTTGAGTCACTGTTGGCGTGCTCGGGCGCTGCGATGGCCTGAGTGCCAACAGGGACGCTTCAGCTATATGCGACTCCTCCTGGAGCGCATATAACTGAAGGCCGAGTACCTGACAGCCTCCGAGCGCTGCAATGGCCCGTCGCTGTCAGCGATCTCCTCCCCTGTATGCGACTCCTCCGGAGTGCATGCAGGAGAAGAGATACCACTGCGGTGCAGAGAGTGAGCGCTCCGTGCTCCGCAGTGGACTCCGGGCGGCCGCTGATTGGCGGCTGTCCGGAGTTTCCAGCACAGGCAGCGTGTGTCATCACGCTGCGTGCGCGGCCTGATGACATCACCCGCCTGTGCCGAGAAGATGCAGGAGAGCACGCGGGAGGCCGGGCAGCGAGGAGGCGGAGCGGCGAGGGAGACGGAGCAGCGGGGAGCCAGGTACGTTTTTTTTTTGTTTTAAAACTCTGCCTACAGCCTACCTATAGGACCTATAACTGCCTATACCCTGCCTACAGCCTACCTATAGTACCTTTACCTGCCTATACCCTGCCTACAGCCTACCTATAGGACCTATACCTGCCTATACCAAGCCTACAGCCTACCTATAGGACCTACACCTGCCTATACCCTGCCTACTGCCTACAGCCTACCTATACCTGCCTATACCCTGCCTACAGCCTACCTATAGGACCTATACCTGCCTATACCTGCCTATACCCTGCCTACAGCCTACCTATACTTGCCTATACCCTGCCTACAGCCTACCTATACTTGCCTATACCCTGCCTACAGCCTACCTATACTTGCCTATACCCTGCCTACAGCCTACCTATACTTGCCTATACCCTGCCTACAGCCTACCTAGAGGACCTATACCTGCCTACAGCCTACCTATAGGACCTATACCTGCCTATACCAAGCCTATCCCTGCCTCCCGCCAACCTATAGGACCTCAACCTGCCTATACCATGGCTAAAGCCTACCTAGAGGAGCGATACCTGCCTATACCCTGCCTATAGCCTACCTAGAGGACCTATACCTGCCTATACCCTGCCTATAGCCTACCTAGAGGACCTATACCTGCCTATAGCCTTCCTGGAGGACCTATACCCTGCCTATAGCCTGCATAGGGGGACCTATACCTGCCTATAGCCTGCGTAGGGGGACCTATACCTGCCTATAATGATCTATACCTGCCTAGGGGACCTATACCATGCCTATAGCCTGCCTAGGGTGACCTATACCATGCCTATAGCCTGCCTGGGGGGACCTATACCTGCCTATAATGACCTATACCTGCCTATAACCTGCCTAGGGGGACCTATACATGCCTATAATGACCTATACCAGCCTATAACCTGGATATGGGGGACATATAGCTGCCTATATCTGCCTATGGGGGACATTAAGCTGCCTATACCAGCCTATATCTGCCTATGAGGGACATTAAACTGCTTATACCAGCCTATATCTGCCTATGGGGGACATTAAACTGCCTATATCTGCCTATGTAATTTTATTGGCATCAATTTTTATTTTTAAAATTCACCAGTAGCCCCTGCATTTTTCACCCTAGGCTTATACTCGAGTCAATAAGCTTTCCCGGTTTTTGTGGCAAAAGTAGGTGCCTCGGCTTATACTCGGGTCGGCTTATACTCGAGTATATACGGTACATTTTACAAGGTATTTATTTAGGGGTATAGAGACCATTTTAAACCCACAGGTGTTTTTCCAAAATTAGTGTATAGCGGCTGGTGCAAAGGGTAAACCGCAATTTTTTTCTGAGAAAGCCGATGAGATATTGGCGAAACGCGTAATGTGTACTTAATAAATTTATAGACAAGAAAAGAAATTGCCCTTGTCTGAATAGTCTAGCGCTTCAGCAACACAGTCCTTTGGAAACTGACAGCTCTAATCAAGCTCTCAGCCATCTTTAGTATCTTTTTTGCATTTGGTACTCAAAAGAGATATGGAGTCAAGCAAAGTTGACAGTTTTTTGTTCAGAAAATTATGAGCCAGTAATACCACTCTTCCGACAATAAGCTGTTATCCAAAAAAAAATAACCATAGTAGTTATCCCTATTGGTGAACACATTCAAGATAAAATATTGTGAGGGTATTTTTCACAATAAAAAATGGATGTCAAATGTAGCCAAATGTGTGACAAATGACAAATCTCAGAAAATGTTATAGAATGACAAAAGAGTCACCGGCAAAAATAAGCCTTAGAATAATTGTTGTCAATGGCATCTGTTAAGGATTTAATGACAATAAAAAATATATTTTTAGACATTTACCGCTGTTGCATTAAAACCCACGAAACCCAGTGAGCTATATTTTGAAAGGGCCCAAGTAAAATGAAGTGAAAAGGGAAAATTTGGAAAAGGAAAAACTGAAAATGGAAAAACCAGGCTTTTTAGAGCAAGAACCAGAGACTGTGTTAATTAGAAACTCTTGCAGCAAGGGTCTAGAAGCTGAGACTATTACTTTGACAGAACTGTTGTAATATAGTATACACCTCTGTAAAACAGAGCCTGGGGGGGAAAACTGTTTTTAAAGGGTCCCTATTAGATTTTTTATAAATTTTTTTGTTTTAAAAAAAGGACAATATCAGATTTAAAATGCTTTTCTTTTTAAAAATTTTTATTTTTCCCTTTTTTTTTTTCTAAATGGAAAAAACAAAAATTTTTAAAAAAATAAAAAAACATTTTGTTCAAAAATTTTTAAAAAAATTTTAAAATTTAGAACAAAAAATAGTTTAAATTTTCCCAAAAAATTAAAATTTTTTGTCCCCTCAAGAAAAGTTAAATCACTGTGCTTCAATTGAGGAAGGCAGCAGATAGGAAGCTTGCCAGTAAATAACTTCACAAGAGACATTCTGTACTTTTACTGACTTAAGCTTTTTTTTTTTTCCCCCCTTTAAAAATCTTTAAAAAGAGAATAAGCCATTATGTTGATTTTAAATTTAAAAATATTTTCCAAAGACATTTTGAAGAAGAAAACCCACTTTCGGGTGGGCATAAAATTTCCTTAAATCAGTTACTGTTTTAAACAGGGGGAAAATTGCATTAAAAATTTTAAAATGGGAACCCACAAGCCTTCGAAATCTTTTAAAACCAATTTTTTGTACAATTTAGGATTAGGTACATAATTGAACGGTAACATTTGTGGATGCATTCAATGTGTGTTGTCAAAGATAAAAAATTTTAAATTGTTTACAAGTTGCCTGCCCTTGCAGTTCCTTGCAAATAAAATTTTATTTCTTTTCTTCAGTAATAAACAGTACAGATCAGTTTTTTGTGCGCATCCCTTTCTGAAAGGTATAAAAAAAGGAACCCCTTTAAATTTACCCCCGACATCACTTTGGGAAAAAAAATTTACTAAAAGGAAGCAATTTCGGGAAACCCTAAAAAATTTTGCTTTATTTGAAAAGGTTTTAAGGGCTAAATTCACAGGGAAATTATTATGTCATTATGACCCCTGTAGAAGAAAAATAAAATGCTGCCCTTTTTTACATCCGTTTTTTGACCCTTATTTTGCAGGGCCACAATCGGGTTTAAATACGGGGGGCCCTGCTGTATGAGTCCACTGGCTTTCTAATAATAAAATATGGCCAATGACTGAAAAGCAATTATTCATTTTCAAAAGGCCCCAAAGGGAATTTTTTTAAATTTTCTTTTTTTTTCCCCAGCAACAACAAAAAAAAGGGAAAGGGAAATTAGGGACTTGGGGGGGTAGGGGGAAAACTTTTCCCCCCCCGTCCCAACTGCTGACACAATAAAGACTTCTCCGTGGAAAAAGTTTGGTACAGTTTTTAGAGTTTTTTTTTAAAGTGTTTTAAGTGGGAGGTTATTTTATGATCTTGGTGGTTTTGATAGGGATACCTGAATTATTTTTTTTTGCCCTGGTTATGAAATAAGAGAGATTTTATCTGCTCTGAGGGCAAAACAAGTGCCCTTTTGTTTACTGTTTCATTTTTTCCCTTCCCCTGTTTTGCAGAGAATATGGGGGGTGAGGGTCCCTTTGGGGGGTAAAGCAGAGGACAGGGTTTAATCTTTTAAAACAAGATTAGAATGATTACCTTCACCCATGTCTGCGGGATTTTTTTTTTTAGTTGTTCCCCTTTCGTTTATAAATAATGGGGTTAATCTGTATTCTGCGGGTTTGGGTACAATTTTGTGAAACTAAATTTATGGGTTTTTCATTTTTTTTTTTAGTATTTTTAAAAAAATAAAATCATTTTGTAGAAAATTAAAAATTTAGAAATGCACCCAAAATTTTTCTGCGCCCAAATTAATTTTTTTGTTTTTTCTAGGGAAACCTGAGTGAAGGCTAAATTTTTTGAAAAAAGAAGAAAAAGTTTTTATTGGTATCATTTTGGGATACATGCAATTTTTTGATCACTTTGCATTTCAAGTTTTTTGGGATGTGAAATGACTGGATGGGCAAAATTTCCAAAAATTTCCCCCGGTTTCGGCCCACTTCCCGAATTTTCCGCCCCAAAAATTCGTTTGGCCCCAATTACTTCGGAAACGAACACTTTAAAAAAACAGCTTTTTCCCCAGCTGCCCAGAGCCTGGGGGGTGCGTAAAAACGTTTTTTTGGCCATGTTAAAAATGCAGAGGGAGTTGGTTTGGTTTTTCATAAAATTTTTGTTTTTAGTTTTGAACGCCAGGGATCCCCGGGCTCTTAGAATCGCTTCACTATAAAATCCCTTTGGGAAAACTTATGGGGGAAAAAACGCCCAAAAAAAACTGAAGCAGGAACGTGCCTGAAAAAGGGTCAGGGGGCGAAAAAAGCTGGAAAAAACAAAACTGAGAGCTCGGGTGGAAAACATTGGGGACAATGTGGAGGTGACGGGGGCCCACCCAACAGAAAGAAAGGGGTTTCAAGAACAGGGGCCAATGACATTCGGGGAAGTGGCAAAACGTACCGGGCCCCCCCCAGAGGGGCAAAAATTTGACCCTGTGGGAGGTCACGGTGGAAAGCGCATGGGGTCGGGCAGGGGCCCACAATGAAAAATTTCCGGAGCTGGAAAAAAAAGGGTACCCAAAAAAGGGTCCCAATGAAAACAGTGTGGAGGGGACGGCAGGACAAAGCAGCAGCATAAGGTCGACAGTGGCAAAATGACACAGTTTGGGGGGCCCCACGGGCAGCAGCCCCTCGCCATGAGGCCCAAGACAGGGGCAAAAAGGGAAAAAAACTGGGGGGGAAAAAAAAGGGGAATGGGCCACAGTGTGGAGGGAAAAGGGGGCCCCAGCCAGGGCAGCAGCATGAGGTCAGAAGGGGAAACAAGGACACATTTTTGGAGGGCCCCCGACAGAGTCACAGCAGCGTGAGGTCAAGAGGGGCCCCAATGACATTCTGCAGGGGGAAAAAATTTAGTTTTAAGGCCACAGAGGGGCAACAATGACTGAGAGCGGGTCCCCGGCGGCAGCAGCATGAGGCAGGCAGTGGCAAAATTTGCCCGGAAAATTGGAAAGGGTGATGACGGGAAAAAACAGCATGAGGTCAGGGGAGGGGCACAATAAACATTCTGGGGGTGGCAAAACAGTACCGGGGCCGAAGAGTGGAAAAGGGAAACAGTGTGGTTTGTCACGGAAAAGAAATCAGCAGCACAGATGAGCACATAGAGGGGCACAAGGGACGGGTTTGGTTAAAGGTGGGTGGCAATACCAGCCCCGGGAAAAGCCCGGTGGTAGGGAGGGAGAAAAAAAGCAGATTTTGGGGTTTTCAGGCGGGTGGCGGCAACAAAAAATTTGCTGAGGCAGGTGGGTTTTAAAACCCAGACTGACCCCCTTGGGGAAAAATTTTGGTGTGGGAAATCCGGGCCCGACCCAACGCCTAAATTCATTTTGAAAAAGGTCAGTCGTTCAAATTTCCCGGGACAAGGGGGTTTTCCCCTTTGGGGGTAAGAGGGCCCCCCGCCGAACGAACACCCGCTTTTAAGCCACACTACTCCGGGCCGGCGGGGGCCCGCTTCCCCCCACTGAAAAATGGGGCAAGGTTGGGGGCCACACATCCAGTTTGGGGCGGGCCCAGAAATCCAAAGCGGATCTTCTAAACTGGGGGGGCCCAAGTGCTGCCCAAAGTAGGCCAAAACCCCTGTTGGTTCAGGAATCCCTTCATGTCCGGCTGCTGCGCGGGGGAATTTGCCCCCTCACGGGGCGGGTGAAGGAAGCTGCTCATTAGTGCTCCAGACTTAGGTTACTGCTGATGGAGCGGGTTTACGGGCCTCCAAACCCCCCCCCCCCTTCCCCCAGCAGCCGCGGAAAGTATACGTGAGCGGGGGGGGGGAAACCCCCCCCGGTCAAAACCTGTCAGAGGAGGGACGATGCCGCACATAGTAAAGCGGCCAACGGGATTTAACGGAGGTTTTTCCCTATATATTTGATTTTTGTTTTCCCCCCTCTCAAAGCGGGGAAAAAGGCCCCCTTTTTTTTTGGACCGGTAGCGAGGGCCCAAATAGGGTGGAGAGCCAAAAGTCATCCCTCTCCGGATGCTGACAATTGGGGCGTCATAGCCGGCAAAAAAAGAAACCCGGGGGAACCTTTTTCACAGTAAACCCCGGAGGGCCCCCCCTGCCTCCTTTTCCCACTTTTTCTAAAAAGGTTTTGGGGGGTCATCTGCCTCGTCTTCCCATTTTCCTTCCACCTCCCCGCTGTTTCCTGATCCCCCTCTTGAACCTGGGTAAAAATCCACTCATTTCCCCAAAAACAATGCTTCTGCCCCAAAATTTCCTCCTCCCCTCCCCCTCCATTTAAGTCCCCCCGGACTCTTTGTGGCCCACGAAAAGGTAGTCCCCCCTCTCCAGTCCCCTCCCCAACAAAATTTTTTAAAACCATCGTTCCGGGGAATAAAAGCGGGTGGAATGACTTTATTCATCCCGTGTCCTGGCGACTGACAAATAACGGGCCCTCCTCAAAGGCCTCAAAAAACGGCAGGTGTCACGCTGGCGGCCACTGGCTGACATCAAAGTTACCGGGGGATTTCTTCGTCTCCCTGGATCATAAAAAAATCTTAAGGGGCCTTTTTTTCCTTGTTCAAAAGTCGGTCAAAATTTTCAGGGCGGGAAATTTCCCAGGGGGTGGAAAACATCGCTATCAGGCGTGTTGGGGGGGGCCCCTTCGGGCCGCTTGAAAACTCGAGGAGGGTTTTTCCCCTGGTTTTTGTACGAATGGAAAAAGTGCATGCACATTTTTCCTGGCCATTTTCAGAATGTTCGAGTTTGGTTTGGAAGATTTCAGGAACCTTTTTACAAAAAGATTGAACACGTGCCCATCCCGGGGCGCAGGGCCCAAACCCTCCTCGGTCCCCAGCGCGGGAACCATTTTCCCTTTCCCTTTTGTCCGCCCCCAAGGTTTTCCGTTTTTGCATTTTGGCCCGCGGAGAAAGCCAAAACATCGATTTCTTGCTGCTTTGAGCCGGAGAAGTTCCCCCCCCTGTGTGATTTTTCCCGCCGAGGCAAGCTAGGTGTAAAACTGCGTGACACCGCGTGCCCTAAAATTTGTGTAGGGTTGGACCCAAGAAACTTGTGGAGGCTGAGTTTGGTGGGGGTTTGGGGGAGGGGGAGGAGGCGGACATTGGCCCCCGGGCACCCAGTTTACAACGTGGGGGAGAAAGGGGGCCCCTTCCGCCCAAAAGTTTTTGGTGTGCCTGGGCGGGAAAGGGAAATTTCACCCGTGGGCCGTAAAGGACATGAAAATGGCCCTGCCGTAGTTACAGCTCCAGAGGCCGCGCTGCCGTGTACCTTGGAAAAAAAGATAAGTTAAAGGACTGGCCCCCTTTCTGTTCTACCTATTTATGAAAGTGCTGGGAACCCCCGCCTTTTTGGAAAAGAAATTACGGCTTGGAACCTCCTTTTCCCGGGTCGGGACAAGCCATTATTCTCTGAATGGGGCAGAGTCCACCATTTGGAAAAAGGGGGGGCCCGGGAGTACCAACAAAATTGGCCCGGAGCACGGGTTTATCTGCACCCTTTGGATGGGTTTGGGGCCCCCCCCCCCCCCACTGTTTCTCCCTTTTCAAACCCTTTTGAAAGACTGCTGGCGCCAAAGGGGTACGAGGAGCAGGGCAAACTGGGGCCGGGGAGAGGTTTTCAAAGAGAAAAAAGCTGCCTTTGCAGAGGTGGTGGGGCCTTGACTGGATGAAAATCCCCTTGGGGGTGCCCCCCTGGCCCTGCTTTCTGGCACAAACGGCCCGGAAAGGGGCCCCACATCTGAGGGCCCCGTTTTTCCCAGGCCACCGGAAAGGGGAAAGCTGCAAAGGTTTTACGGGGGGCCCTTGTGCCCAAAAGTTTTGCTCCCTGGCCACCCCCCTTTTTCCCTTTTTGCCCACGATTCTAAATATACCCATATTTGGCCCCCTTTCCCGGGGTCTTAGCAAAGAACCCGCCACACCGCCGAGTAGCTGATTTTACCGCCAACCCCCTCCGCCCCTGAGGGGACTACTGCCGCCGCTTTTCCCGCTGACCCCTGTGCCCCTACTGTCTTGGACCTGCGGGAAACGGGTTTTCTACCCCGTGGCCCTTGGGCCCCCCCCTCACACTCTGCAAACCCCCGCTGACTCAAAGGCCACACAACCCACTTGCCCTGGCGCCCCTGCCTGACGCGCAAAGGGTGACGCCCCTTCTCCTGGGCGGGTGGGTGAAGGGCCCTTTTTCCCCCCGGGGTTTCCCCGTGCGGTCGGCCCACATTCATTTTATTTGGGTTTCAAAACGTCCCCCAAAATGTTTCCCCATCACCGGGTTTTGGGAAAACCGAGGTGACCTTTTCCCCCACATACCCCCCATGCCCTTTCCCCCCCCTCTTACTTTTCCGCCTAATCCCGCAAAAAAGCTGGGGATATTGGCCCCCCCCTTTTTTCGGCCAAGTTGCTGCTGACTGCCCTCCTCAAATTGTTCATCCCCCGCTATATATTGGCGCTGAGCCCCCGACCCCATAAAATAGTTTCCCCGGTGAGGGAAATGGATGGGACGAGGCGGGCTGAGGAAAAGGGGAGGGCCCCCCCCCGGGGGGGCCCCCCCGGGCCCTGCCAAAAATAAGGTTGTGTCTGAGGTTTCCCCCCGACCTTGGCTGGGTTGGGCAGATTCATCTTTGGGAAAGGGAAAGGATGACCCAGTAAAAAAAAAGAAAACCCTTTGGGGTTTCTGAAAAACACACGGGCCCCTAGATGACGGGGGCATTGTGGCCTACCGAGGAAACCCCCGCGCGGGCGTCCCCTTTTCGTGCTGCGAAACCCCGGGCCCGTTTCAAAAATTGTTTGTGCCCCGGGCCCTTTGCAGTTGCAGAGCCCGCCCCCCTTCTGTCTACATTTCTGTTTTTTTCTAAAAAAGTACAGGGCACTGTTTTTATGAAGCTATCTGTATATGAAAAATTCCCCCCTGTTTTTTTTACTCCAAAGAACCCCGTAACAAGCTTGGGTTAAACCTTGGATATAAATTATTTTCGCTCCCCCAAAATGGCCCGGGGAAAAAATTTTTTGTATGTGTCGTTTAAAAGCACTGTGTGTTTTAAATAAAAGTAAAAGCACAAAAAAAGCTTATTTAACCTTCGGTGTGAATTATGCTACAAGAAAAATGTATATCTTTCGGGTTGAAAAAGACGGTTTTTTTTTTTGTCACACAGCAACAAAAAAAACGCTTAAAATTTAAACCCCTTTAGTGAAAATTTGGGGGTAGAATTGAGCCACCACAAACTATTTGCTTTTTAGGTGTTAAATGGGTTTTTTTCAAACCCAAAAAACAAAAAGATTAAAATTTTTAATTAACTTTTTTCTTGTGAATTTTGGGTACCAAAAAAAAAAAAATATATATTTGGGGTTGAAAAAAAACGGTTTTTTTTTTGCACCAGCAGCAAAACAACGCTTAATTAACCCCGGATGTAAAATTTTTCAATAAATTTGGGGCCCCCACAAACTAGTTGCTTTGTTTTGGGGGTGTTTTCAATTGGGGGGTATTTTTTACGCCAAAACAACAAGAGATAAAATTGTAAATTTAACCCTTTTATTTGAATTAGGTACCAAAAAAAAAAAAAATATAAAATTTGGCGTTGAAAAAGACGGTTTAAATTTTTTGCAGCACACCAGCAAAAACAACGCTTAATTAACCCTGGATGTAAATTGGCAATAGAAATTTAGCCCACCCACAAACCAAATAGCTTTGTTGGGTTTTTAAAGGGTTTTTTCTTCCCACACAAAAAAGGAAAAAAAAATTTTTAATTACCTTTGCTTTAAAACACCAAAAAAAAAATTATATTTTCGAAAAAAATTTTTTTTTTTGTTACCGGGGCCAAAACGTTTAATTTTTTAACCCTGGAGCTAACCCCGTGTTAACACCCCCAATTTTTTCCCAAAAGAAAGGGAAGAGGGCCCAACAAAAATAATTTGTAGCGTGGAAAATGGGTATTTTTTCGGGGGCCAAAAACAAAATTAAAATTGTTTTAATTTTTTTCCTTTTCTAAAATGAAAGAGGAACCAATTAAAAAATTTAATATTGGGGGGTTGGGAAAAAGAGGTTTAAATTTTTGTCAAAACCCAGCCCAAAAAAAAGGATTTAAATTTAAAACCCCTGTTTTTTT
Source organism: Phyllomedusa bahiana (assembly GCA_025379985.1). NCBI lineage: Eukaryota > Metazoa > Chordata > Amphibia > Anura > Hylidae > Phyllomedusa > Phyllomedusa bahiana. Next base: position 37,695 of record JAODAL010005326.1, on the reverse strand, counting down.
AATTTGTTTAAAAGACCACCCAAAAACTGTAGTTTTGGGGCGTTTAAAGGCGTAGAATTTTTACGCCCAACAACAAAAGATAAAATTTGGTTTTAAAAATTTGGGGGGTTTTTGGCCCACCCAAAAAAAAAAATATATAATTTTAAAAACGTTGGGAAAAAAAAATTTGGTTTTTTCGCACACCAAGGGAAAAAACCCTTAATTAACCCCAAGGATGTAAAATTTTCGCAATAAAATTGGAGCCACCAAAAAACAAGTAGCTTTTTAGGGTGGGAAAAAAGGGTTTGGGAAAATTTTTTTTCGCCCCAAAAAAAAGGGTAAAATTTTTTAAAAAAACCTTTGCCCCCTTTTGAATTTTTTCTTTAAAAAAAAAAATTTTATTTTTGGGTTGAAAAAGGAACGGGGTTTTTTTTTTGGTAGCAACCCGCAAAACCCCCAAAAGGGGAAACCCCTTTTGTAAATTTTTCGCCAAATTTGTTTTTTAGCCCCCCAAACATTTTCTTTGGGGGCGGCAAAGGGCGTAAAATCCAAAAAACCAAAGGGGGGAAAAAAAATTTTTAAATTTTTAATTTGTTTTTAAATTGGTTTTCCAAAAAAAAAATTTTTTTTGGGGGTTTTGGGGGTTTTTTTTAAAAAGAAGGGGGTTTTTTTTAACCCCCAACACCATCAAAAACAACGGTTTTTCCCCCTGGATGTAAAATTGCGCAATTTGAAATTTTTACCCCGCCAAAAAGAAATTTAAATTTGGGGATTTGGGTTTTTTAAAAACTGTTTTTTAAAAGGGAATTTCAACAAGGGCTGGTTTAGATCCCAAATTGGTTTTTGAAAAGTTTTTAAAAAGCACTGCAAAATGGACCACACTGGATTTTCAGATCCAATTTCCCCAAAAAAAAAAAACAGAAATAGAACCCCTTCCAAGAACAGTCCCTGAGAAAGCCAGACAAAAACCCCCCAAAAATCCCCTGGTAAAAAAACAGTTCTTCCCCGGGGGAAAACCCCTTTCCCGCCCCACCCGACCAAAACCCCCTTCCTGTCAGTTTCAGTTGAGGGAAAAAATGTGACCCCCCCCCCCCCCACCCGGCGGCCCGCTCCCGGGCTTATAATGCCCCTTTAAGTCAAAAGAAAACCCGCCGGTTCCCCTGAAATTGGTTCTTCTCCCGCACATTTCAAAGCAGGCTAAGCCCTTTTCCTCCCAAGTTTTCCTTTTGCCCCAGGAAACGCCCCTGTGCCTGCAGCCCCTTTTTATTTTAATGGAAAAAAACACACTTCCCTTCCCCCCGAAAAATTCCCCCCAAAAAGTTTCCCCAACCCCTTTGTTAAAAGAACCGAAGTTTTTCCTGAAATTCCCCCCAAAAAAAGAATTCCCCCCTTCGTTTTAAGAATTTGATTCGCCCCTTTTTCTAGAAAAATACCAAAAAAAAAATTTGGGCTCCCTGGGGGGGAAATTTTTTTTTTTTCCTTTACCCCAGGACAAGGCAAAGGAGGGGAGTTTTTTTTTAATTTTGAAACTTTGGAGGGAGTGATAAATTAATTGGGGGGCCAATTTTTAAAATTTTTTTATTTTAAAAAAATTTTAAAAAAAAAGGGGGGGCAAAAGGGGTGTTTTGAAGTTTTTTTTTTAAATTATTTTTATTGTTTTATTCCCCTTTTTTTTAAAAAATTTTAAAAGGAACGGTGCCCATCCACTCCTGTTAACCCCGGGAAGGGGGGGGAACTAATTTTAAAAATAGGGGTAAAACCCCTTAAACAGGTTTAAAAGGGTTTTTTTAAGGGAGGTTTTCCCTTTTAAATTCTCCCTGGGCCAAAGTTTTCCAAAGGGGTTATTTGGGACCTATTTCGCCCAAAAATTCCCCCGCGGCCCCCCCCCCAAAAACCCCCCGGGCCCCGAATTACGGGTGAGATACGGGGGCCCCCCCCCAGAATGAACTGTAATTTTTTTATAGCTTTCGGGGAAAAATGGCCCGCTAGGTTTTGTTAAAACTATGGGGCGGCGGGTTCCCCCCTTCCCGTCCCCCCCCCCCCACCCCAAAATCCAACAAGGTAATTTTGGGGGGCGTTTTTAAGCCCCAAAAAGTTAAGCCCGGGGGTTTAAAATTCGGCCTTTAAAAAGGGGTTGGGACCCTTTAATGCCCATGGCGTGGGTTAAATATTGGGGCAAAAAAAGAAAACCGGGAAATTTTAATTTTTGAGGGGAAAAAAACCCAAAAAAGGAAAAAAAATTTTTCTTTTCCCTGAAGGGCCCATTTTAAAAAAATTAGATTTAAAATCTATTTTTTAAAAAAAATTAAAAACCCCCCTATTTTAAAAATAAAACCGTTTTCTTGTCATACTTTTTGGTTTTTAATCCACTTTTTGGAAAAAGTTTCTATTTTAATTTTTTTTTTAATCTTCTTTGGGGAAATTTTTTCCCTTTTTCCCAAGGGGATTTTTACCTTAAAAAGGGCCAAATTTATTGAATTTTAAATTTTTTGAATGAACCCTTAATATAAAATTTTTTTTTTTGGGCCAAAAAAGAAAAAAGGGGGGAAATTTATCAACAAAAAAAGAAGGGGGGCCCCCAAAATTTAAAAATTTGGCCCTTTTCCCGGGGGATACCAAAGTAAGCTCCAAAAATAGAAGAAACATTTAAAAATGGGCAAAAATTTTTTTTTAAAATTTTCCTAATGTTCTTTTAATTTTAACCTTTATTCCCTGGGGAAATAAAGGCCAAAATTTGGGGGTTAAATTTTTTTTTGGGGGATTTTTTTTTTTTTTTGGGCCCAAGGGGAAGGGGAATTTTCCAAAAATTTTTGGGGTGGGGAACTTTTATTAGTTAAATTTTTTAGCAAAGGGGGGGTTTTGCTTTTTAATTTTTGTTGGGGGGAGTCAAATTTAAAGGGGGGTTAAGCTTTTTTTAAAATTTTAAAATTTCTGTGGCCTTTTGTTGGGGGGGAAAAAAGAAAAACGGGTTGGCAATGTTCCCTTAAAAGATTTTAAGGGGGGTTGAATATTTAATTAATTTTTTAAGGGATTGGGGAAATTAGGGAAACCTTTGGGGGTTTTTTTATCCTTTTGAAACTATGGGGAAGGAAAAAGATTTTCTGGAAATTTTGTTTTTGGGGTTTTTAATAAAGGGGTTTGGGGGAATTCTTTTTATTTTAGGGGCCTCCTTGGGGGGAAAAAGAGGTTTTTTTGTCATCCCGAAAAAGCCTCGGCCTTTATAAAAAGGGGGGTTTTTTTTTGCTCATCCAATTTAAGGGGGGCTTGGGGATTTAAAATCTTTAAAAGGGGAACTGGCCCAAAAAAAAAGAAAAATGTCAACCTATTGTGTGGGGCTCCAAAAAAGGGGGCCCCTGTGGGGAAACGCCCAAAATTTCCAAGGAAAAAAATTTTTTTTTTGGGGTTTTTTAAAAAAATTAAAACATAAAATAATAAAACCCCGGGTTTTAAAAGTTAATGGATAAAAATTTAAATTTTTTAAAAAAAAAAAACCCGAAAGGCCAATTTCATGCTTTTAGTTTAAAAACCCCCCATGTACAGGAAAAAAAAAATTTTTGGTTATTTGGGTCTTTTGTTCATTTCATTTCTTCTTTAGTTTTTATTGAAGGAAAATCAGTATGCAGTGAAAAAAATCCATAAACCGTTATAGAATGCTCAAATTTTAGCAGCACTTTTTGGTTATTGCACACAAAAAGATTTTTTTTCAGATATTTCTGACAAATGGGCATCACTGAAAGCAAATGATACGTAATTTCAACTTAAAAAAAGATGTATACAAAATTTTTGGGTTTTTTTAAAATGTATTTTTTTCAAAAAAATTGGAATTCCCAATTAAATCCCCCGTTTTTTATTTCCCCTGCCCGAAAAAATGGCATTGGGCACTTATCTCCCCCGGTTTCCCAAAAAATCGTATTGACGTGCGTGAGAGGGAAATTTTAAACTATAGTTTTCTATGAAACTATGGATTTAAACCCTAATTTCGGCGCGCATTCGCCGGAAAAAAAAGCGCAAATACGCCAAAAAATTAAAGCCTTGTAAATTTCCCTAACTTCATTTCATTGGGAAGGGAACCTTTTATTGATTGGTAAAGTAAAAAAAAAGGGGTAAATTAATTTTAAACCCCAAAGTTGGAACGTTGGACATATTTGTTTGGATTCAATAGATATGGTATGAACACAATAGTGTACAGAAACCAGAATATATCACATTTTCCAATCACATTGCCAGTCACAGATCACTTTCATTATTAAGGGCAGCTTTAGCCCCTTTGGGTCCCAAAACCCCCTGGGATAAAACCCGCCAAACAACAAAAATCAGAGGCAGGAGTTTGCCAATAATTTAGTTTTTTTTCTGTTTGGGAAAGGGGTGGCATCTGTGCCCATGCACAAAATCCCCCCTTTTTTTAAAAAAGGGCCCATGTCCCCGTCCCTATCCAAATCCCCTCAACCCCTTTAAAAAGGGCTCTTTAAAGGCCTTTTAAAGGGAAAACTTATCCTATCTATCTGGTTTTGTGTTGTTCCCGGGTTTTTTGAAAACCCATTCTTGTGTATTGATTCCTGGTTTCAACTTTGGCTTCTTTCCTGATCTTGCTAAACTATTGCCTTTCTTGAACTGTGGCATGCCCTAGAACTCTGCCTTCCTCAACTGCCTGTCAACACTTTCTATCTCCTCCACCTACATCCTACTACGAATTTATTCTTGAATAAAATGACTGTTTCTTCAGATGAGCTAAAGATGTGGCATTGATGTTAGCCCTGGTTGTTTCAATCTTCAAAACACAATTTGTTGATTTCTTGACAGTTTTAACTTCTAGCCTTACTGAGCGATGCAAAAACATGAAGCTTGAAATTAAACTTGTTGCAATGTGTTGCAACATCCTACTTATGTATCATTTAATTTAAATATGAATTTTCAAGTCATTTGGACCCTGACTGCAGAATTATTGACCCTTGTAATAGGATGGAACTAAGGGGTATTACAGTTCTATACAATGTACATTAAGGAGACCTACTATACATTAATATCTAATTCTAAACATCAAATATGATTGTGACCTATACAATTGTTTTGAAAAACAGCTCTGCTCCAGATAAATATGTTATGAAAATCTAGCTCACTCGCAAAGGTTAGAGGTCATATATCATGAAATTCATAATCTTTTCCTCACATTGCTATGAGGAAAAGGCATTAGTAATATCACATTTGGAAAAATAAACATGGTTATTGAAGTTGACAAGCTGGAGAATTATGTTCTAGTGTGTCAAGGGTTTCACTGCAATAATACTAAGTTTTAAGAACAACTGTACTATATAAAGCAAAAGGATTCCCAATGGGGAGAAATCAGTTTACTGAAAATGCAGGTTACTGGCTTAAAAATAAATGCTATGAATTTTCAATTCCTTCTTTTGAGGAAGTTTCTGAAGGGGCACTAGAATTGTACTGTATTTATGTTAGTATACAACAGAATCAACCCTCAGGTATTGGAGCCAGGTCAATATCTCAATCCCTTACCAATGTCATGGAAAGGTGATAGGAAAGGCTTCCACAATATTTTTGGTGTATCTAGCTACTGGGTAGTTGATTCTGTAGCAGAAGGAGAACCAGACAAATAAGAGAAAAGACAAAAGTCCTTAGTTTTTGACACCTTTGATACATTGATATCTGTTGATACATTTTAAAAGGTAAGTTAAATTAAAAGATGATGACAAACAACGAACATTTGGGACTGCCTAGGTCTCTTCAAGCATGGTTTAACATAAAATATTAAGAGTCACATATTCGTGCACAAAGGACATTGGGATTGGTTACATAAGTAAGAAAGATTATATACACTGAAAAGCAAAAGGGTAACAATGTTTTGAATTTTTGACTTTTGAGCTCCATATTTCACCATTCACTAGAGCTATGAGCTAGATAACTATCTTGGCTTTCTCATACATACATTTGACTTGTAATGCAAAACCCCCATTGCATCAGACAAAAAACTGCCAAAAATCGACCAGTTTTTGGTCGATGCACAACCACAATTTTTGTCACATTTTGCACAAAAACCACAGTCCGTTCTCATTTTTATGCCGCCAGAAAATACAATTTATTGTATGGGGAAAAAAAGGCAAAACTCAAAGCGCCGGCATATTATACAACATGTTGTATAATCCGACGGTGCCAGAAGATGAGCAGAGAAAAAACCACCTGTGTAGATTACAGGTCGTTTTTTCTATTATTGTCTATGGGCTTCCTGAACAATCTAAAATATGATTGTTTTGCTGTGCCATGGAGACATAGCCTTAGTGTTACATAGTTACATAGTTAGTAGGTTGAAAGAAGACACATGTCCATCGAGTTCAACCAAGGGTGGGGAAAATGTGGGTTGGAGGAGAGAGACAAGACTTAAAGCCCAGGCTCTCCACTGGTTATAGCCCCGAAACCCACAAGGCAAGAACCAACCTGCTCCAGTATAGACCCTATATCTGACCCCAAGCCGCCACCGGCCAGGATCCAGAATTTTACCTAGCTACGTACGCATTAAATTCTTTAGATTGCAGGAGGTATCAAGCCTTTCTTGAAACCCTCTACAGTTTTTCCTGCCGTGACCAGTCTCCTCAGTCAGGCTATTCCACAGTTTACAGTTCTTACAGTGAAAGAACGCCTCTTTCTCCTTGGAAGATTAAATCCTTTTTTCTCTAGTCGAAGGGATGTCCCCCTTGTCCCTTTTGAGGGGGCTTCACCTGAAAATAATTTTCCCCATACTTTTTGTAGGGACCATTTCTAAATTTATATAATTTAATCATGTCCCCCGAAGCCGTCTTTTCTCAAGACTAAATAAGTTCAAATTCTACTAACCACGCCTCATAACTAAGATGCTCCATTCCCCTTATAAGATTTTGTGCTCGTCTTTTGTTACTCTCTCTAGCTCTATTACATCTCTTCTAATAAACTGGGCCCAAACTGAACAGCATATTCTATGTGAGGTCGCACCAATGCTTTGTACAGCGGTAGAATGACACCTTGTCCCGGCGAGTCCATGCCTCTTAATACACGCCAATATCTTATGGCCTTAGAGGCAGCTGATTGACATTGCATGCTGTTCTGTAGTTTATGATCTATGTAGCAAGAACGCCCAGATCTTCATACAATGCGATTCTCCAAGTTTTTCTCCCCTAGGACATATGAATGCCTGTATATTAAATTTCTCCCCAGATGCAGAAACCTTACATTTTCTCACATTGAAACCCCATTTGCCAAGTGGATGCCCCAACGCACCAGTGTGTCCAGGTTCTGCTTGCAATTTTGAGCATCTTCCATAGATTGCACTACCCTACAATAGCTTGGTGGTCAATCTGCAAAAATCGCAACCGTGCTATGAACTCCTTCACTATAGACGTTAATAAATACATTAAATAAGAGAGGACCCAATACTGAGCCTGCGCACACACTCTCACTGGGGACCACTCAGAAAGGATTCAGTTTAACACCACTCTCTGAGTACGAATCCAGGCAGCCATTTTTTTAATCCAATTACACCACTGTTACTCTAACCCATGGACTTCCTAGTTTACCTAACATAACGCTTATGCGGGACAGTGTCAAACGCCTTTGCCAAGTCTAAAAACACAATATCCACAGCTGCCCCGCTATCCAGACTTCTACTCGCCTCTTCATAAAAAGAAATCAGATTGTTCTGACACTTCTGTCCCTTAGTAAATCCATGTGGCAATCACTAATAATATTGTGTTTTCAACATACTCCTGTATATAGTCCCTAATGATGCCCTTCAAACATTTTCCCCACCAACAGATGTTTAAACTTACTGGTCTATAATTACCTGGGACAAGACTTCGACCTTTTGAAGATGGGAAACCCACATTTGCCTTGCGCCAGTCCCCTCCTGGCACTAGACCAGTCACCAAGGAATCTCAAAATATCATGTACAGGTCACAACTGATAACCGAGCTGAGCTTCTTTAAAGAACTCTTGGGTGGAAATTCCATCAGGGCCTGGAGCATTGTTTCACATTCACTTTAATTTAACTTGCCTTCACTTTTTCTACACTGGCCAATTAATTATATCAATGATGTGAATAACAGTACTGGCCACCCACCTTAGATCCGCACTCGTTGCCCAACCCCTCAACTAACTATCTCCTTGATAGTATATACTGAGCTGAAGGAACCTATTTAGCACCTCTCTTTCTCATGAGTCACCAGTGACCAGCTCCCATTCACAGGTTTTTAAGGTCACTACATGCTCTGACTTTGGCTTTTTTGGGCATATATATGTTAAAGAATTCTTGGGTTAGTCCTTGCTATCCTTGGCCACTTGCTTTCATTTTGAATTTTAGCTGCTTTTATCACTTGTTTTACAGATTTTTTTATTAGCTCTTTGTAATTTTCAAAGGCTGATGCCGACCCTCAGACTTATAGTTTTTAAAAGGCCCTTTCTTTTATTGGTTTATTGCCCTCTTAACAGAAAGGTAGAAAGTCATGTTTGTTTTATTTTAGCCCTATATTGTTACCCATACTGGTATATATTATGCAATAAATTTCCCCCAAAGTATAGATTTAAAGCTCCTCCATTTGGCTTCTATATCAGTATTGCTAATATCTGCTCCCCAGTCTAGGTCCTGTATTGTCGTCCCACAATAAGGCAAAATTGTCCCATTTAAAATTAAGTGGGGGGTTTTTTACTTTCCCGCTCAGTTTTTTCTTTTCGCAGTTATGCCAAAATAAATTATATGGGTGGTCCCTGTTACCTAGATTTTTCAGAAACCGTGACCGTTCCGACAAGTTCTGCTTTATTAGAATGACCAGATCCAACAGAGCAATCACTTCTAGTGGGTTCCTCCACAAACTGCCCCATAAAATTATCCTCTAACAGATTTGAGGAACTTCCTGTCCTTTTTCAGTCGATGCAGAACCGTGACCCAGTCAATGCCTGGAAATTGAAGTCCACCCATTATTATCACTGTACCTGCCTGAGTTGCCCACACCATTTGATTATGCATCTGTTTCTCTATCTCCTCAGTGATGTTCGGGGGTCTATAGCTTACACCAAAAATAAGTATTTTCCCTCTGCATTAAATCCCACTTGTATTTACCGCCACTAATGTTTCCACATCATTAGCTACTCCGCCTGTATTACCTCTTTCACATTTGGCCTTCATAATCACTCCTTACATATAAACACACTCCACCTCCCTCCTGTTCGCTCTGTCTTTCCCTAATAGATTCAAAACCTTGAAGGTTTCCCCCCCCAATAAAGCGAGGAGTCCAGCCATGTTTCAGAAATTTCCTCCCCACATCAATCACCCTCTACAACTACGCCCTTTTTCCCCCAAATTTTTAAAAGACTTCAACTTTTTTAATTAGAAAAATTTTAAAATTTTCCCTTCCGTTTCCCCTTTTCCCCGCCCAAGGGTTTTGGGATTGTAAAGCAAAAAAACAGTAAGAAAAGGTTTTAAAAAAAAACAGTACATTTTTTCAAGCATTCATAAAAAAGGAGTGTGAAGTTTTTTACTCCCTTTCCCTTTTGATTAAAGTTGGGGGGGCCCCATTTTTTTGCTGTTCTGCATGTCCTACCTTGTACTCCGGGTTCCCCCTTTTTTCTCTGAGATTTAATTTGTCTTTTAAAAAATTTTACTTTCTATTGGTTGTGGTCAGGGCTATATGATGATCTAAATCTGGTAAGATCTTTTATTGTTTGACAATGAGAGTGCATTCTTGTACTAAGCTTCTGTCAACTGTTACCCTCAAAAAGACTTCCAGTGGGAACATTTAAATCTTTAAAAATTTAATCAAACCCTATTTCGAGTACGGAGGTGAATTTTGCCTAAATTTTTTGTGACTCGGATGTGTTTTTGGGAATTTTTTATCTTGCCCTGGGGGCCCTTTAACCGGGAACATTTTTAAAAAATTTTCGGGGGTTTCCGGGAAAAATGTTTCTGTTGCTTTTTAAAGGGGAAGGGGTTTTTTTGCCCCTTGAGTTTCTCAAATAGGGGTTACCTATAAAACAAAAAAACAGTCCAAAAAAAACTGATTTTAAACAGTCATCTTTTTCAAAAAATTTTTGGATTAAATTTCCCAAAGTAAAAAAACCTTATGTCACTGGCCATGCTGTGGCTGGTGCCTGCAGCTCAGCTGTCCCTTTTCCCCCGAACACCTTTTTCCCAACCCACTTTTTCCCCAAATTCAGTGGCCTTTTTTTGGGGAGTCCCAATTTGCGCTGATGCCACCCCTCTTTCAGCTTCCTGCTGTTTTAATATGCTTGGGTTTGTGTGAAAGGGCCCCCCCTTTCTTTTAAAAAAGGGGACCACACACACCCACCCACATTCACAAAACCAAATGTTCTGGGATTTTTTCCCTTTTTAAAGGGGTTTTTTTTAAAAACCCCCAAAAAAAATAAAACAAAAGGAATTAAAGAAATACAAAAGATAAGCATAAAAAGGGTTTACGGGTCCAGTGGGAAATACTGCAAACACTTTTAAAATTTGCAATAGAAATCACCATTTTTGGATCTTTCTCCTCACGGGGGCAAGTGGGGAGATACGGGTTGTCAACTACACATTTACCACAACAATGTTTTTCCTCCCATTTAGCTCCTTTTTTAACCTCCCCTGCAGAGCCCTCCTTTCCCAAAAAGCCCGGTCAGACGGTTTCTAGCACAGAAATTTACCCAAATGATTCCATCACAAACCAAAGTGACTAAAATCTTTTTTAACTTCCAAAAAGGCCAGGTTTCCCTTCTGAGGAAAGGAGAATTATCTAAAAAATACTAAAAAAAGATTTTTGGGATTTTTTTTCATTTTTGCAGGGAAGTTTATGTATTTATTTTTTCTTCTTTTCCCCGGAAAAACCCCTTTTAATTTTTCCCCCCAACTCTACCTCACCCATTTTGTTGGGCTTTTTTGGTGCTTTTTCTGCAAATTTTTTTTAGTCTAAATTTCCAACTTTGGTTTTTAAAGGCAAAACCCCTTACCCATTTATGAAATACCCACCTTTGCTGACCTTGGCCTGTCCCTGATTTAAAATTTGGGAATTTCCCCTGCCCAAACCCCTTCGGGAAAAAGTGACCTTACAACGCCCTTTTTCCTTACCCCTCTTTCCACCCCTCACCCCCACCCATCCCCATAATGAACTTGTCGGGGATAGCAACCTGCAGTGCAGCCCCAAGCTCCATTTAGGGAATTGAAGTTTAAGCCCAGGGGTTTCCTTAAAATCTGCTCCTTAAAAAAGGCTTTTTTTTGGCCAAAAATCGGGGTTGGCAAAAATTAAACCCCTCTTTTTCCGGGTTGTAAAAAACATTGTATCGAAAGATTTGGGAAAATGTTTTTTAACTCCCAAAAATTTAAACCCAAGGGTTTTGATGGGGGGGCAGCAATTTCTCTTAAGATCATTGCTACTGTCTTTCCTTTTTGACATTGCTTTAACACATGCCTGAATGCTTCAGACCAGCAAACTGCCAAAAAACTTCGGCGTTATAAAGATGACAACTTTTTTTTTCCTATTTTTTTTTTTAAATTTTAAAAAACTGAAACCTTTTTTAAAAAATTTTTTCCCAAGAAAAAACAAAAATACAATAAACATCATTTGTTAAAAAAATTTGAAAAACAAAAAATATAGCAACAATCACTTCTTTCCCAGAAAATTTTGGGTGTATGGATAAAAAAGAAAAAAAAAAAACTGGACATGCCCAAATAAGGGCCCAAAAAAACAAAAAAATCCGGGGAAACATGGCAGTCCAAAATTAGGATAGTCAATCTAAACAGTTGATTAATGGCATTTGATTACCAGAAAGCCTTCTGGCTGCATTTTTCCCCCTTTTAAATTTCCAAAAATGGAAAATTATAAAATTTAAAAATTACACCATGTAATTATTTTTTCAATAATAACTAGAATTAAAAGATGATGTACTTTCTTTTTCTCATAACTATAAATGCTGTCACCAAATGAAAAGTAACTATGAGTAAGGAGGAATTTTGTAAGATGTAACATAGCTGGTGTATGGTACATTGGTTCTTCAAGTTTTCAATAATAGTGAAAATGGGACAAAAAAACCCAAAGGGCACAAAACTGTCTCACCCATATTATTGGCCCACAATTTTTAAAGATACTTAGTGGCTGGGTGGTAAGTGCTTTTTGGGGGCTATAAACCGTACCCTAAAATCCTTTCCAGCTTTGCCAATAGGATACTGGAGACAAAGTAGTTTTGGGTTTTTTTCACAAATTGAATAAAAAAACTGCATCTGGTGGAAACTGATATAAAATAACATGTGGATCTTTTTCTCCCACATTGTGAAATTTTTTCCCACTGTTCCTTAAAGCATATTTTTTTCTTTGGGGTAAGGGTTTCCCAAAATTTTTTGTCAAAACATTTGCACAAAAATGTAGAATTTTATGATGACACAAAAATTTGTGTTGACCCATAAATATGTCAGTTGATCTATTTCTTGCGAAACACCTTTAATAAATTTGCACTATATATTATTTTTGTTATTATTTCGTTTTTCCTCTTAGGCTATGTTCAAGGTTAAAATTTGGGGCATTTTAGCCCTAATACCGCCGTACTGCCAAATTAAAGGGGTGAAAATGCCCAGTCTTTTCGGTAAACCACAGTTCTCAAGAAACATGGGTTACGTCCCCTCCTCCGCTCGCGGCCGGGTAAGTGACATGTCAATTATTCCGGCGGTTTAAAGCGCCAAGAAAAAGTTTTTCATGGGGCCGGCGGGCTGCCGGTCCCCCCGCCCCCGCTCCCGAGCACCAGGCATAATTGCAGGCAAAATACCTCCCGCAATTACGCCGTGAATAAGCCTAAGGTTGATGCATCATGGTGGCAGGAAAGTTCTAGTCCATGACAGCATGCTGTTACATAGGGCTTTAAATTGGAGCAATGTCATCATGTGAAATGTAGAAGCCCTTTACCATATTTAGGTGAGAGGATACAGTAAGACCTAAAGAAAGAGGTGAGTTTCTGCCAGAAGTGTGGCTATGTGAGGGTGTCATTATGTCTATCTGAGGGAACACTGGAAAGATGCTATTGGGAATTGTGTTAAGAATTAGATCTCCATAATGACAACAAATAGCCAACAACCAACCACTGAACTTTGTGAGAACTGCATTTTAAGTAAGAACTGTGCCTCTTCAAACCTCCAAGCTCCAGTACCTCTCGGGTGAGTAAAACATCTACCTCTGTTTTTATTGCACCATTCCTCTTGAAGTAGTTGTAACAAGATCCTCAGTTGAACATACCATTCATCCCTACCTCTCACCATCTTACATCCACATCATAACATTGATATACAGCATGGTGTTCTAAGGGGTTCTAGGCTGTAGTCCATTGTACACAAATTGGAATAAATACAAAACTAGTTAAAGAACAGCTTCATCTATGTGTAAAAAATATATATTTTAACATGTCAAACTTGCAGAGGTTGAGGTTTCTGTGGCCTTTGTGATTTTATAGGCCACATGTATGAAAACTGTCTTGGTATAAGACTTTTCTTGTTGCCCATAGCAACCAATCAGATTCCCTTTCTTTAAAATTTGTGCCGAAAAAAATTAAAAGGGGGTGCCTGTTTGGGTTGCTATGGGCAACAAGAAAAGTCCTAGACCAAGACAGTTTTCATACATTTCCCCCTATGTGTATATCTTCCTCCTGGAGGAGATAAATCTGCTTTACATGTGAATTTTACTACCTAGTAATTTGATAATAACCAGAAATCTTGAATTTCTTTTAAAACACCTGGTATAAAAAAAAAAAAAACTCCCTTATTTGCAAAGAAAAACCAAAGCCGGGGGAAAAAGGAAAGCCAAATGACACTGAAAAAAGATGGAAAAACACAACTGGGCAAATTTAAGCCTTAAATTTAAGGCTCCTTTGCAAATTTTCTTGCTATTCCCCTTACAAATTCCCTTTAATTACGACCGATACAAAAGTATTTAATAAGACCCCCGGTTTATTTAAAATAAAAAATGCATCATTCCCCATGCTTAAAAAAAAACAAAAAAAGGGGTTCCGCTGCCTAAGAACACAGTTTAATTTGCAGTGATAGGTCATCTTTCAGCACTTGCTAATCATTGTGTCTTGATGCAAAAATCTATCTTCCTAAAAAAATTTCCAAATAAAACCCTTCAATTTCAGTCCTTTAAAGATAACCCCAAATTGAATTTTACCTAAGCTCAGTAAGGATGCTTTCACACAAAGTTTTGGTGCAATTTTTCACTTGCAGTACTGCATTGCAATTACATTGCCTTTTTTACTAGCAAACTTCTTCCAATTATCTAAATTGTTTAGAATGATGTTTCAAGTGAGTAAACAATGACTGTGCTTACAATCCGCAACACTTTAAAACGCAATAGTTATTACACAATTTTAAAACGATTTAAAAATTTAAAAGAAACTTGTTTTAAAATAAAAGAGTTTAATTTGCAGTGCAGGAAAAATACAAAAAAAACCGTTTCATTAAAAGCCCCCTATTTTGTATCATTTATAAACGTTACGAGGTGACAACCCGTGTATATTCTTAAAATTGATGGTCAATTACTGTTTTCTGTTTCAGTCAATTAGATTCCATGTCTGGGCTGTGCTAAAATGCTAATGCAATGAGCCAATGAAGGGATCCAGAAGGATCCAGTTGCATGTCTGGTACAAGGTAATTTTACATGAAATTCAATTAAAATAGTGCCAGGTTGACCTTCAGGTATAGTAAGCCTTGGAGAAAGGACTGTAAGATGAAGAATATACATTTAAATGCACTGAACCGTGTATATTCAATGGGGGTTATTTGGGGAAAAAAAAAACCGTGAGGGAAAAGGGGAAAAAGTACCTTATATTACAATCAGGACCCCAATTTTTCGCTTTTTAAAACCTTAGGGGAAGCACTTTTCAAAAAAAAAAAAAAAAAACATACATCATTTAAACTGAAGCTTATTGGTTAGGTGGAATCTGCACTTGCATCAATACTAGTGGTAAGTACATAGATGTGTCACAAGGTAGTAGTGGATCCTCTGGATCGCCATGAGAGATGACACAGAACAACGCCAAGGAGACCCCGGTTTTTCCCCAGTGCCCGCCACAAGGCAGGTTGGGCTTTACTGCTGAAGACTCCCAGGTCGTTATCCCTGGTGTGGACATTCGTGGTGACAGCCGGGGTGCAGTGTGGTACCTAAGGAGTAGCTGAGGGGATAGTAAAGGGGAACTGGGTTTTTTTAAAAAAATTTTAATTTGCTTTATGGTGGGTGGATCATTGACAATTTAAAAAAAATGGACTCCCCCCGAGACTAAAGGCATTCACACGGCTTAAAATGGCCGTATTTCGGTTTCCCTAATAGCGCCGAAATTTTCCCAATT
Source organism: Phyllomedusa bahiana (assembly GCA_025379985.1). Classification (NCBI taxonomy): domain Eukaryota; kingdom Metazoa; phylum Chordata; class Amphibia; order Anura; family Hylidae; genus Phyllomedusa; species Phyllomedusa bahiana. The sequence goes on along the minus strand of JAODAL010005326.1, from coordinate 22,371 downwards.
TGGGCCGAAAACGGGCCCCTTCTTACGGAAATTTACAGTTCCATAAGCATGGATTACGTTCCTCTCCCCCCTGGCAAGCCGCCGGGGGGGGAGAAATTGACATTTTGAAATTTCAGCGGCGTATACGCGCCGCTGGCAATTCAAGTCTATGGGGCCCCGATGCCGGCCCCCTGCTCATCCCCCCCTCCCGCCCCCTAAACCGGCGTAATTGGGGGCGAAATTAGCCCTGAAAAATACACCAGTAAAACAAGCCTAACATGACCTATGACAACTATGCATGTCGGAAATAAAGGGAGGGGGAAAATTTTCCCGCTTCACAGTGCAGTGAGAAACCATCAAGGGACCCGAAAAAATTCATATAGTCAGTTAAGAAATTTGTATCTTTATCCCCCTAGAAATTGCTTCACTTGATGACAATGTAATTTAATGTTTTGGTTAATACAATCAAAATGATAATTAAAGCCATAGCAAATTTTTATATAGTAAAACAAAACCCTAAGACATAAAATAAATAAAGAATGGGGAAACACACAAAAAATCCACGTATTAAGGTAAAGTCATACAAAATATGCCACAAATAACATGGGGATTAGCACCCCATGGATCCACATTGGAAATTAAGATATTCTTCACATGGGAGATAATAATGGGGTATAGGGACTTTGGCCAAAAATTTATGAATCCCCGCGGTCGGGCGCACCTTTCCCCCAGTTTTCCGGGGGAATCTGCGCCTGATTTATTTTGGGGGCGGGGCGCGCACATAATAGCATAAAAAACCCCCAAAAAATCCAGCCCTTTGGGGTAAAAAGGGTTCAGAACAACGCTGAACCCACCACAAAAATACCCCTCTAAAAGTAACATTAAACCGAAAAAAAACGGGAAGTCAGGGGTAAAAATAAAAAAAAGGGGGAGGGCTTTGGGGGGGTAACTCCCGTAAGAGATTCTTTTATCTTGTTTGCAATACATTTCACTTCCCCGGTGTGTTGATCCATGCCTAAATTTTTCATTTATTTTCGATGGCCTTCATACCCCGGGGGAAAATACTATTGCTTAGTAATCAAATCATAATGACAATAAAATAATCTCTTTTTCCTGCATATTCACCCTGGGCCCCACCATTTCTATCTTGGAATCTTACGGACACTTTATTTTCTTTTACACTGTTTTTAATTGTTTGTAATCAAAAGGTATATTTTTTATTTAACCCCCGATCTCAGTTTTTCTTCGGCTTTACATACAAGCTTAGATCCCCCGCGCTCGCCAGGTTTGGCGCAGTGCGGGGGCCGAGGCCAGTCGGGGCGCGCCTATGATTCGGCGCCGTGGGAGGCATCTAAGCGGGGAAAAGTCCGCCCCCTGCCTTTTAGGCGCGTGCGGGGGCCGGGCGCATGCGGGCTGCCCTATATTCTCGGGGGGTAGGGGCTCATACATGTGGGGGAAAATTTTTCCTGGCCTCGCCAGGGGTTTTGGGGGACAGTGCGGGGGTATGGGAATTTGGGCCCGGGGGGAAAAATTTGGCCCGGCGGACTGCGCCGAAAAACAGTTTTCCCAAGGGGAGACAGGTGGAAAACGAAAATCATTCCACATTCGGTGCGATTATGAATCAAAAATTTGCCTTTTAAAAGGCGTTTCCTTTCAGGGAAAAAGCTGAAACCTAATAAAATAAAAATACAAAAACAAAATCCTTTCCAATATCCTAATTCAAGAAATTTGGGTATGGAAATTGCCCCGGGAAATCGTAATTTAAATTCCAAAGTATTCGATTGGTGATAAACCCCCAATCAGAATTGGAGGCGTGAACCATTAAAACCTATGGGGGAAATTTTTGACCTATCAAATCCCCGGGGGGTATTAAAAAAACAGAAAAATGCTAAAAAGCTGTTGGTTAGTACCGGGGACCCCGGCTAGCCAGCCAATCAGAAAAGGAGCGACAGAGACCCATTCTACCTATGGGGAATTTAACAATCAATCCCGGGGGGATAATTAAAATACTTTAAAAATGGAAAGATGATTGGCTGAGCGCGGGGGGGTTTGGCTATCCCCCCAACAGAGCGCAAAACTACTTCTCCCATTATAGTTATGGAGAATGGGGGCAATGCAATCTCGTCTCCGCCTGGGCATAAATATTAAAAAAAAAAATTATTTTTTTTAAAAGTAAAACCCATTATCAATAAAGGCCAACCCTTCTTTACAAATAAATCGTTAAAACCCCGAAAAAAGTTTTGTCCCGGCCGGCGCTACATGGGGAAATTGCAATAAAAGGAATTGGGAAATACGTAATTAAAATTTTTAAGTTTCTTTTGGGTCGGCAGAACCCACCAAATAAATAGGACAAAAAGACCCATTATATCCTATGGAAAAAATTTTGGCCCAATCAAAAGGAGCACAGGGCCCATTCAAAACCAGAAGGAGTTTTAACCAATCAAATGGGGCAAAAAGCCCCTTTATATCCTTTGGGAAATTTTTGGACCAATCAAAATAAAAGGCAGGACATTCAAAATACAGTAAAAAGACAGAAAAGATGTTTGGGCTGACCGGGTGTTTGGGGATATCCCCCAATCAAAGCGTGAGCACTTCCCTCCCATTATAGTCTAGGGAGAGATGCGTCTGAAATCTCGGCTCTCGCCCCGTGCGGCATGAAGTATTAATAAAAAAAATCATTTTTATTAAGTTAAAACTTATAAAAAAAGAGCAAAACCCTCTTTACAAATAAAGCAGTTAAAAACCCAAAAACGCTTTTTTCCCCAACCGGCCTACGGGGAAATTGCAATAAAGAAATTCCCGGGGAAATACATAATTCAAATTGTTTAAGAAATTCTTTGGTGGGGCAAAAACCACCAATCAGAATGGGAAGCACAAGTCCCATTAAAACCTGGGGAAAAATTGACCAAATCAAATGGAGCGAAAATGCCCTTTTTTATCCTTGGAGAAAAATTGACCAATCATATTCCAAGGGGGACATTTCAAAATACAGTAAAAAACAGAAACAGCTTTTTGGGTTGAAGGGGGGGGGGGCTCGTCCACTTACCCAAGCGCGAGCTACTTTCTCAAAATTCTATGGGGAAAAGAAATTCGAACCCTCTTGATTGGCTAATTAAAAGGGCGCCTTATTTGGACCAATGGAGAGCGAGCGACGCTCCTATGGGTTTTCAATGCAATTGAAATCAAACTGTGCACGGGCCCAAATCAAATTAAAAAACTACGAAGTGGCCCTGATGGTTTTTAAAAAATAATAAAAATTTGGGGGGAACGAAAAAAAAAATATTAAATCAATAAATCAGTTATTTTTTTATTTTCGTTAGCCAAAGGGTCAAAAGTTTGGGGACAACGGGAAATAAAGAAAAAACAATTTAATGATTTAAATTTTTTTTATTACCCCCCCTATTACTTGTTTTACACATCGGACAATTTTTAGTGTTATAATTTGAATTTTGCCAGTACATTTTATTTCAGATTGCATTAGAAAACCCATAGGGGGTCGCTCGCTCCCATTGGGCCAAAAGGGGCTCTTATTTGGACCAATGTCATGGAAGGTTTTTTTTACCCCTGTCATAACCTTTCATTTACGGTTTTTAAATAATAGAGAGATAAGCCAGCCCAATCCTCATAGGGTTCAATCACGGGTGCACATCCCAAAGAACGGCAAAATGTCACGTACCATTTAAAAATACCCGCACCACCAACTAGCTAAAAAATATTTTATATTTATTTAAAACAATTTAAAAATTTTTCCCAAAAAATACACACACCCGATCAGAAAGTATGAACATTTTTTCCCAAAAAGAGCACAGAGGGGGAAACAGCTAACGCGTTTGGCTTAGCAAAAAAAATAAAGCCCCTTTCTCAAGCATGTTGGAAACAAAAAAGTACTCCTTTTATACATATGACCCAAAACATTCAATGTGGAAAAAGACTTTTAATTTAATACCCCCTTTTGTAAAAAGGGGGCTAACAATAAGAAACAAGCTCAATCATACTGTAATATACATATAAATAACTGAAAATAAATAAAAAATAAAAATAAAGCAAAACAGAATATGGAATATTTGATTGGATTTACACTCAATAATGGAACATAATTTCTCGTCGCAAATTTTATCCATATGGAACCAAGGTGTTTAGTGTCATAATCCAATACGCTTCCCTATCCCTAAGATAATGTTCTAAATCCCCACCCCTATTGGAACGGACACACTGTTCTATGCCAAAAATCCTTAGGGTACTAAAATCACAGTTATGGATCTGTATGAAATGGTTAGTCAAATTAGATTTATTTCTGAAGGAATTGGTGTTGATGTCGTTAATGTGTGTTTTCTGTCACTGAGCCAGTTACTTACCCACTTACAAGCATTTTGCCCCAGTTCAAGCACTCTCATCTTCATTACCAACTTTTTATGTGGCACAGTATCAAATACTTTAGAAAAATCTAGCTATATAACATCCAATCCCCCACCACAATCCAGTTTAGAACTAACTTCCTCTTAGAAGCTGATGAGATTAGTTTGACAGGACCGATCCTTCATAAACCCATGCTGGAATGGTGCTATTAATTTATTTTCTGTGAGATACTCCAGTATAGCATCTCTTAGAAAACCTTCAAACATTCTACCTACAACAGAGGTTAAACTTACCGGCCTATAGTTTCCAGAATCACTTTTTCACCCATTTTTGAATATTGGCACCACATTTGCTATGCCCCAATCCTTTGGGATATACCCTGTTATTATAAAGTCCATAAATATTAAGAATAGGGGCCTATCTAGGACATTACTTAACTCTCTTAGAACACGGGGGTGTAAACCATCATGACCTGGTGATTTGTCTATCTTAATCTTCTTAAGACAGAGCTGCACTTCTTCCTGGGTTACACAAAAAAATCATTTAAGGTGGAGCTTACCTCATCATTCTGCTCATCAACAGAAAGGTCATCTTCCTCTGTGAATACGGTGGAGAAATTGTTTAATAGGTTTGCTTTCTTCTCATCGCCCTCCCCAATATCTCCCTCACTATTTTTCAAAGGGCCAACATTTTCTGTTTTAATCTTTTTACTATTTATATAGTTAAAATATTTTGGGGTTAGTTTTACTTTCTATGGCAATATTTCTTTCTGTCTCCAGCTTTGCTGCCTTTATCATTATTTTTTCATATTTTTATTTTTTTTCCTTATAGTTTTTTATTGCCTCTTCACTGCCCTTCTGTTTTAGTAGCTGAAATGCTTTGTTTTTGTTATTTATTTCCTCTTTTACATCTCTGTTGATTCACATTGTTTTTTCCTGTTTCTAATTATTATATTACCATAAGGTATGTACCTCTCACAGTGGGCACTTAAGATCTCCCATTTATTACTTGTTTTGTTATTTTTAAAAACCTTGTCCAGTCAATATGGTTTAGGGCCTCTTTAAACAGATTAAAATTAGCCTTCCTGCAATTCAGTGTTTTTGTGGCTCCTCGATAAAAACTCTATTGAAGGATAAATGGAAATTTATTATAATGTGGTCATTATTTCCTAGGGGCCCCCCAAACTGAACCTTTGTTACTCTGTCAGGTCTATTAGTTAATATTAAGTCTAGATGGGCCTATCCTCTAGTCGGCTCCTGCACCAGATTAATTATCTGACTGATCCAAACCTACTGGCTGGATCGCTTCCTAGAATTGCAGGGGAGGGCACCCCTACCTCCTTTCTCTAAGTAAGTAACAGAAGAGGGAGAGGGCATAAATGAAGAGGGATCAGACATATGTTCTCCTTTCAAAGGGCAATGAGGTGCTGTATCCCATCGCCCCTTGAATCTGATTAAATACGTGTCTGATCAGCGTCAAAGGAAGAGATGTCTCCTCCCGATTAAGTATTCATCTTTAGGAACTGATAGGCCTTTCCCTCCTTAAATTCTTGGGTACCTCTTATAAATTGCTTATGCTTTCTGTTTTGTAAAGCAGTTTGGTATTTCTCAAGGGTACTTGTTCAATCTACTGTTTTCAAGGTAATTAAGTTCTATCTAATAAGTGTCTCTCCTCTTCCAATAATAACTGCAGAAGCTGAAGGGAACATTCTATCAATTTGGTCTTCCACTTAGCCGGTAGTTGTTTAAATTAAATTCTAGGAGAAGGTACAACCTTTGATCTCAATCCGCTGGGCACTATTTTTGATGTAATATAGTGTTCTAGGCATTGTACTTCCCAAAATTTTTTTGATGTTGGACGAAAAAGCTATGTAAAAAATTTTTTGAAAATTTAAGGTTAAAAATTTCTGAGCCAAACCCCCTCAAGATAACAGTTAGAAAATACCACCTTTTTGTCCTTTTCCCTTCCCCAATTTGGGCCGGGGTCAGGGGGGCCCACAAAAAAATTTTGCCAAAATATAAGTCATAAAAAAAAAAAAACTGCTAACAACAATAACCCCTGCCCCAAGTTTTCCCCCTCAAGTACTGCATTGAACAAATTTTTTGGCCAAATATAACTTTTAATAAATTCAATAAAAACCCATCTATATTTATTTCAAATCCCAAGTATGTTTGCCACTAGAAATCACAAACAAAAAAATAAGTATAAAGGAAAAAAAAAAATGGTGGGTATGTCACCCTACTCATGGTTTACCGGAAAACCACCCACGGGGTTAATGATATTTTAAAGTTTTGGGGGGCGGAAATTTTTCTAAAAAAATTCGTTTGGGGGGGGGTTAAACTTGGGGGAAATTTTCCGTCAAAATTCTTTTTCGTTCCAAATTTAAACTTCGGCCAAGGGGCTTTAAAAAAACGGGCTATTTCCGGGCGCAAGACCCTCCCGGGTGCTTAGAACTTTGGGGCCCATGCTTAAATATCAGAGGAGCTTGGTTTGGTCTTCAAAACAATTTGTTTTTTATAGGGCCACGAAAGATGACCCCGCCGCTTTTTGAATCGCTTCATTTATAAAATTCCCGGGGCCCAACTTAAGGGGGCAAAACTGCCCAAAAAAAACTCAAGGGGGAATTTGTACCTGATAAAGTCATGCCAGGAAAGGGGGAAAAAAAAAAAGGGGAGAGCTAAAGGGTGGAAAAAATAGGGGACAAAAAAAATTTTGGGGCGGTAAACAGCGGCAGCCACAGAAAGCTTTGAGGTCGAGAGTGGCAAAAAATGCCCTTCGGGGGTTTGCAAAACAGAGGAAGCCAAGATTTGGCACAAGGACTGATACCCGGAGGTCCGGGCGGCAAAAGTATGGGGCAAAAGTGGCACAATGACTTTGGAGGTGGCAAAACAGGGAGGAAGCCACAGAAGGGCAAAAACACCCCGGTGGGGAAAGGAAACGAAAAGCAAAAAGCATGAGATCGGGCAGGGGCACAATGAAAATTCTGGAGGGGCCCAAAACCCAGAAATTGGGCCACGTGGGGCACAATGATACAGTGGGGAGGTCACGACAGAAAGCACAAGAGATCGGGCAGTGGAAAACAATGAAAATTCTGGGGGCCCCCAAAACGTTTTAAAGGCCCACAAGTGGCAAAATCCACAGTTGGAGGCCCGACAACGCAGCAGAATCAGGCATTTGGCACAATAAACTTTCCTGGGGGGTGGCAAAAAAGGAGGAAGCCAAAGGGGAGGCACAATGCCTAAAGGCGGGGGGTTAACGGGGGGCACAGCTTTGGGGCCCAGGAAAGGGCCACAATGACACAGTGTGGAGGACTTTCAGCGCCCCGCACAGCATGAGGTCGACAGGGGTCACAAGACACGGTGTGGATGTAAACGGAAAACCAGCAACAGCAGCAGCACCCATGAGGTACAAGTGGAAAAAATAAACAGAGTTTGAGGTGGGGGGGCCCATACCGGGCCCTGGAAAGATGGGGTTGGGCAGATGGGGGAAAACTGTCAGCAGATGTTTTGGCCTTCAGGGGGGGTTTGGGCGGGAAATCAGAATAGGCTGGGGGGCATTTATTTTAAACCCCAGACTGACGCCAAAGGGATTGGTTGGGGAAATCCGGGCCAACCCCACCCTGATTAATTTTTGAAAAAAGGTCGTGTTCCCCCTTTTCCCCCCCCGGGGAAAAAAAAAAGGGGTTCTCCTTGGGGTAACAAATGGCCCCCCCCGCACAAAACACCCCTCTGTTTCCACACAAATGGCTGGGCGGGCCCGGCTTTCTCCACTGAAAACCTGGGCCCAAGTTGCGGCCACAAAACCCAGTTTGGCTCCCCAATGGGCCAGGGGATTTTTCAAACCCTGGGGTGGAGATTTGCTGTCCAAGTGGGCCACAATCTGTTGGTTCGGGGGACAGCTCCAGGTCCGCTGTGCTGGGGACTGCCCTCCTCACTAGGCGGGTGAAGGAAGCTCCCCATCATGACCAGATTTTGGGTTTTACAATGGGAGGGGAAATGTCCTACCCCCCCACCTTCCCCCACCCGCCGCGGCATATTTCGTACCTGGGGAACCCCCCCGGGTCAACCTTTTCAGAGGAGGGACGATCCCCACCTAGGCAGCAGCCAACTGATTGAGGGTTTTCCCCATAGTTTTTTGGGGTTTGTCCTTTTCCCTCTTTAATAGCTGGGTGGAGAGCCAGAAGTCATCCCTCGTCAGGATGCTGACTATTTGGGTGTCTCTTTGCCAGGCAATTTAGCATGCTGCGGGCCATCTGCAAAAAAGGGGGGACTGAGGGGCTCCCTGCCTTTCCCTTTTTCCCCTGTTTATGCCCCGGTGGTTGGGGGGCATCTTTCCTCATCTTCCTCATCTCCTTTCCCCCTCCTCCACTGCTCCCCGTCCCCCTCCCCTTTTGTCACCTGGGAAAAAAATTCCCACTCATTTCACAAACAATTTCTTCTGCTTTCCCAAAGTCCTCCCCCTCCCCCTCCTCCAAATTTCCCCCCCACCCGGGCTCTTTTGGCCACGAATGTATTCCCCCCACATTTTCCCCCCCTGCCCAACAGATTTTTCCCGCATTGGTTTCCCGGGGCAAGAAGCAGTGGGGAAAGTGTTATTCATCCCTAGTCCGGCGACTGAAAATAACGTCGCCTTCCCCGAATGGCCTCCCAACAAACGGGAGGGGTCACGCATGAAACGCCACCGGCTGACATCAAAGTTCCACAGGGGGGTACTTCTGTCTTTCCTGAACCCTCAAAAAATTTGTTAATTGGGTTTTTTTCCCGTTACAGCGGGGCCAACATGTGCAGGGTGGGAAATTCCCGCGGGTGGAAAAATTTCATATCAGGGGTGTGTTGGGGGGGGCCGTTCTGCCGCTTTCAACTCGAGGGGGGTTTTCCGGGTTTTTACAAAAGGATAAAGTGCATTTCACAGTTTTCCCGGCCATTTTTAGAATGTTCGAAGATCGGTTTTGGGGACTTTAGGAACCTTTTCACAACCAAAATTGAAAAACCGGGGGCGCCATGCAAAGGGGAATGGAAACCCCCCCTCTTCGGTTGCACCCCGGGCCCAAAGTTCCTCCCATTTTCCTCACCCCTGGTTTCCCATTTGCGTTGGCGCGGAGGGAAAACCAAAACATCGTTTTCTGCTGCATGACGGGAGGGATTCCTCCCCCCTTGGGGTGACCCTTATTCGCCCAGGGAAGGGCCCGGGGTAAACTGGTTTACACCCCGGGGCCCTACACATGTTGGGATTTTCAAGCAGTACTTGTGGAGGGGGGAGATTGTGGTGGTGGTGGGGAGGGAGAGGGGACAAATTTGGGGCAGGGGCAGCAGTTTTGACAACGTTTGGGGGAGAAAACGGGGCCTGTCCAAATTGTTGGTGTGCCCCGGGGGGGAAGCAAAAACACCCTGGGCCGTTAAAAGGGCATGTACTGGCCCTACCCCTAGTTACGCCCCCAGACGTTTCCCCGCTGCCGGCACCTTGGGAAAAAACCGATAAGGGTCAAGGGCTGACCCCACCTTCAAAACTAAAATATTTAAAGAAGGCTGGTACTGGGCCTTTTTTGGAAAAAAAATTTCGGGGTTGGAACTCTCCATCCCCGGGGTCGGCACAAGTCTTAGTTCTTGAATTTTGCAGAGTCCACTATTTGGGAAAAGGGGGGGACTGCAGTACCAACAACTTGGACAGGAACAAAAGGTCACTGCTGCACCCTTTTTATGGGGGCCCATAATGTTGCCCCTTTCAATCGCCTCGCTGAACGGGCTTTCTGGCGCCATAGTAACAGGACAGGGCTCTGGGGCCCGGGGGGATGTTCAAGAGAAAAGCTCCCTTCTGCAGAGGGGGTGGAGCCTTGCTTTGGGTGCAAGGGGATGCATCCACTGGCGTGCTGGGTGCCTGTTGGTGCGGCGGGGAGGTTTGGGAACCCCCACATTGAGCCACGTTTCCCCCAAAGGCCCCCGGATGGTACAGGGGATGTTTGACGCAAAGGGCCCTGGTTGGCCCAAAAATTTGTCCCCGGGCCACGCTTCCCCTTTCTGCCAAAAGAAATTTTTACATAAACCCCAATTCGGTTCCTCCCGGTTTTCTTAGCAAAGAACTGCCCACCCCCCGAGTACGGGTTTTTCCGCCAACGCTCCGCACTGAGTGGGCTACTTGGCCGCCCCCGCCTCACTGAGCCCCTTTTGGTTTCTACTTTCTTTGGGGTTTTTCCCGCGAAAACGGGTTTTTTAAACCCCCCGGGCCGCTTGGCTCCCGACCCCACGCTGCTTAAACCTCTGACCACGGGCCCCCACCCACCCCCTTGCTGGGTGCTCATGCCTGACCGCCCAAACTTGACGCCCTCTTTCCCTGACGTTTATGAAGCCCTTGCCCCCCCGGCTCCCAAATGCGGTCGGCTACATTTTCATTTTATTTGTGTTTTAAATTGGGCAAGCTGTCCTATCACCTCTTTTATGCCGAGGTGACCCCAAACACAACATCCTCCCGCCCATCTCCACCCTCTATTTCTTTTTCCCCCAATGCAAGAAAGGCGATATTGGCTCCATTTTTTTCGCTGCCAAATTTGCTGCTGACTTTCCTTCCTTTAAATTTTTTCATCCTCGCAAATAGTGGCGTGAGCCCAGCCACATAGTTGATCCTTTGGGTGAGGGGAAAACCGGGGGGGACAGAGGCGGGTGAGGACGGGGAGGGGCCCCTGGGAAACCCCCGGGGCCCTGCCAACTTTAAAGGGTTTTTTTGAGTTCCCCCGGGCCTTGCTGGGGTTTTCAGAAAGTCCCTCTGGGAGGAAAGGAATTTCCCCAGTCAAAAATCAAGAAAACCCCTTGGGGGTTCTGAAAAAACACAAAGGGCCCCCTATAAGACAGGGCTTTGTGGGGCCAAACCTGAGTGACCCCTGCTGCACGTCCCCTTGCTTTTGTGCGACTGGGCCTGTTCCGGGAAGGTTTGTGCCACTTTCCAAATGGGAGGGGCAGAGCCCTGCCACCTTTGTCCCGACTTTTGTTTTTCTAAAAAAGTACAGACACTGGTTTTATGATGATACTGTATATATATACCCCGTTTTTTATCCAAATAAACCCAAATAACAAGCTTTTTGGGGAAAACCCCTTGGGGAAAAAATTTTCGCTCCAAAAAAATGGCCAGGGGGAAAAATTTACTTTTATGTTGTCGTTTTAAAAAAACTGTGTGTTTTAAATAAAGTTTAAAAACACAAACAGGCTTAATTTAAACCCTTTGGGCCTGGAAAAAAAAGGGTACAGGAAAAATTTTATTTTTAAATTTTTCCCTTGGGAAAAAAAAAGGTTTATTTTTGTCGCCCACCCCAAAAAAAAGCTTAATTAATCCCGGAAAGTAAATTGCGCCAAAAAATTGAGCCCCCCAAAAAATAGGTTAACTTTTTAGCGTGTTACAATTTGGCGTTTTTTTTGCGCCCACAACAAGGGGAACAGTTTTTAAAATTAAACCCTTTTCTTTTTGGGAAATTAAGGGGAACGGGAAAAAAAAATATATTTGTCGTTGGGAAAAAAAAGGTTTTTTGGGGGTCAGCCCCCAGCCCCAAAAAAACGCTTAATGAGCCCCCGGATGTAAATTGCGCAAAAGGGAATTTTAGCCGCAAAAACTAAGCTTTGTAAGGGGTTAAAATTGCGTGTTTTCTAAGCCACACAACAAGGGGACAAAAGTTGTAAAAAACCTTTGCTTGTGAATTAGGCCCCACATGAAAAAAAATTTTATTTTTGGCGTTGAAAAAAAAAAAAACCGGGTTTTTTGGGGTCAAACCACCAGCAATACAAACCTTTAAATTTAACCCCCCGGGGGTTTTAAAATTTCGCCCAAAAATTGAGAGCCCACAAACTATACTTTTTGCGTTTTTACCCAAATTTCGTGTTTTTTCATACCCACACAACAAGAGATAAAAGTTGTAATTAAACCTTTGCTTGTGAATTAGGCTACAGGGAAAAATTTTTTAATTTTGGCGTTTTAAAAGACGGTTTTCTTGGGGCAAACACAAAAGCAAAACAACGCTTAATTAACCACTGGGTGTAAATTGCGCCCAAAAAAATTTTAGCCGCACAAACATACTTTGTAGCATGTTACAATTGGGGTGGGTTTTCTACGCCACACAACAAGAGATAAAAATTGTAAATTAAACCCTTTGGGTTGTGAATTAGGCTTCAGGAAAAATTTAAATTTTGGGTTGAAAAAGACGGGTTTTTTTTTGTCAGCCCCCACCCAAAACAACCCCTTTAAATTTAAACCCCGGGGTAAAAATTGCCCAAAGAATTGAGCCGAAAAAACTTTAGCTTTGAGGTTTTACAATTGCGTGTTTTTCTACGCCACACAACAAGAGATACGGTTTTAATTTTTAACCCCCTTTTCTTGTTAATTTGGCTAAATAAAAATTTTTTAAAATTTTTTGGGGTTTAAAAAAAACGGTTTATTTTTTTTCCGCACACCAGCAAAACAACGCTTAATTAACCCCTGGGTGTAAATTTCGCCAAAGAATTGAGCCGCACCAACTTGGTTTGCTTTTAGCGTTTTTTAAAAATTTCCGGGGTTTTTTTACGCCACACAAACCAAAAGGGTAAAAGTTTTTTAATTAACCTTTGCTTTTGGAAATTTGGGTAAAAATGAAAAATTTTTTATAAAAAAAGGGGGTTTAAAAAAAACGGTTTTTTTTTTGTCAGCAACCACCAAAAAAACGCTTAAATTTAACCCCGGATGTAAATTTTCCCCCCAAAAAATTGAGCCCCACAAACTTGTAGCTTTGTTGCGTGTTTCAATTTCTGTTTTTCCCACCCACACAACAAGAGATACAGGGTTTTAAATAATTTTTTGCCCTTTTTGAATTTGGGTACATGAAAAAATTTATATATTTTGGCGGGTTTAAAAAGACGGTTTTTTTTTGGGCAGCACACCACAAAAAACGCTTAATTAACCCCCCGGGTGTAAATTGCGCCCCAAAAATTGGCCGCACAAACTAGTACTTTTTAAAACGTATTTTCAATTCTTTTTTTCTTAAACCCCAAAAACCCAAAAAGAGATACAGTTGTAATTAAACCTATGTTTGTTAATTAAAGGGTACATGAAAAATTTTATATTTTTGGGTTGAAAAAAGACGGGTTTTTTGGGGGCGCCCCACCAAACAAAAAAAACGCTTAAAATTTAACCCCCGGTGTTTAAAATTTTGCCAAAAATTTTAGCCCCCCCCCAAAATTTTAGCTTTGAAGGGGTTACTATTTCGGGGTTTTATACGCCAACCCCAAAAAAGAGAACAGTTGTTTTAACCTTTCTTGTTTAATTAAACTACAGGAAAAATTTTTATTTTTTGGGGTTTTTAAAAAGACGGGTTTTTTTTTTGGGCAGCAAAACCACAAAAACAACGCTTAAATTTAAAACCCCCGGAATGTAAATTTCGCCAAAGAAATTTTGGGTGCACAAAACTAGTAGCTTTGTACGTATTTTCAAATTGCGTTTTTCTACCCAAAACAACAAGAGATACAATTGGAATTTAACCCCTTTTCTTGTGAATTAGGCTCATGAAAAATTTTTTAAAATTTTGGGGTTGAAAAAGACGGTTTATTTTTGGGGCAGCACACCAGCAAAACAACGCTTAATTAACCCTTTGGGGGGTGTAAATTTTCACCAAAGAATTGGGGCCCCATAAAATATAGCTTTTTAACGTGTTTTCCCAAATTTCGTTTTTCTCCCACGCCACACAACCCAAAAGATCCCGTTTTTTAATTAAACCTTTGCTTGTGAAATTTTGGGTACAGGAAAAAAATTTAATATTTTGGGTTTTAAAAAAGGGCGGTTTTTTTTTTGTCAGCACACCAGCAAAACAACGCTTTTAAAATTTAAACCCCCGGAAAGAAAAATTTCGCCCAAAAAATTGGGGCCACACAAACTAGTAGCTTTGTAGCGTTTTTACAATTGCTTTTTTTCTACGCCCAAAACAAACAAGAGAAAACAGTTGTAAATTTAAACCCTTTTCTTTTTTGAATTTTGGCTCCCTAAAAATTTAAAATATTTTGGGGTTGGGGAAAAAAAGGGTTTAAATTTTTTCAGCACACCAGCCCAAAAAAACGCTTAATTTGCCCCTGGATGTAAAATTTCCCAAAGAATTGAAAACCCCCAAAATATACTTTTTAGCGTTTTTACAATTTCGTGGGTTTTTTAAGCCACACCCAAAAAGAGACAATTTTTAATTAACCTTTTTCTTGTGAATTTGGCTAAAATGAAAAATTATTTTATTTTGGGTTGAAAAAGGCGGGTTTTTTTGGGGGCAGCACAACAGCCCAAAAAAACCCCTTTTAAAAACCCCGGGGTGTAAATTTTCGCCCAAAAGAATTGAACCGGGAAAAAATATACTTTTTAGGTGTTACAAAATTTCGGGGTTTTCCCACGCCACACAAAAAGATACAGTTGTAATTAAAACCCTTTTCTTGTTTTATTAGGCCCCGGAAAAATTTTTTATTTTTTGGGGTTGAAAAAGCGGTTTCGGGGGGCAGCACACCACAAAAAAAACGCTAAAAATTTAACCCCCCGGATCCCAAAATTTTGCCAAAGAAATTTAAAACCCCCCCAAACTTGTGCTTTTAGCGTTTTACAAAATTTCGTGTTTTTTTACGCCAAACAACAAAGGAATTTCAGTTGTAATTAACCCCTTTTTTTGGGAATTAGGGTCAGGAAAAAAATTTTTTATTTTGGCGTTGAAAAAAGACGGGTTTTTTGGGGGCAAACACACCAGCAAAAAAAAGCTTAAAAAAACCCCTGGAGTAAATTTCGCCCCAAAAATTTGAGCCGCACAAACAGTGCTTTGAGCATGTTTCAATTGCGTATTTTTTTAAAGCCCAAAACAACAAAAAATACAGTTGGTTTAAAAAAACCATGCTTTTGAATTAGGGTACATGAAAAAAAATTTTTAAATTTTGGGGGTTTAAAAAGACGGTTTATTTTTGAAAGCAAACCACAAAAAAAAACGCTTAAAATTTCCCCTGGAGGTTAAAATTTCGCCAAAAAATTTACCCCCACCCAAATAGTAGTTTGTTCGTGTTAAAAATTTTCCCTTTTTTTTCTACGCCACACCAACCCAAAAGGGTTCAGTTGTTTAATTTAAACCCTTTCTTGTGAAATTTGGCTACAGGAAAAAAAGTAATATTTTGGGGGGTTTAAAAAGACGGTTTATTTTTTGTACACACCAGCAAAAAAAAAAACTTAATTAACCCCGGATTTTTAAATTTCGCCAAAGAAATTTTAAACCGCACAAAATAGAGCTTTGTTTGGGTGTTACCAAATTCGTGTTTTCTAAACCCCCACAACAAGAGATACGTTTTTAAAAAACCCTTTGCTTGTGGGAAATTTGGGTACAGGAAAAATTTATTTTTTTGGCGTTGAAAAAAAACGGGTTTTTTTTTTTGTCCCGGGACACCACCCAAAACAAGTTAAATTAAAAACCCCCGGTGTAAATTTTCGCCCAAAAAATTGGCCCCACAAAAAAGTGCTTTGTAGCGGTTACAATTTTGTGTTTTTTAACCCCCACCCAACAAGAGATACAAAAGTTTAAATTAAAACCCCTTTTTTTTAAAATTTGGTTAAAAGGAAAAAATTTTTAAAAATTTTCGTTGAAAAAAAAACTTTTTTGGGGGCAGCACACCACAAAAAAAACGCTTAATTAACCCCGATGTAAATTTTGCAATAGAATTGACAGGGCCCCCCCAAAAGAAGTGGTATTTTTATTTTAAAAACGCTGTTCTTTTTTAAAATTTAAAACAAAAGGACCTGCCTTAGATCCCCCCTTGGGAAAATTTAATGTAAATGCCTGCGTGGAAAGCACACCCGGGTTTCCCGATCCAATACTCCAAAAACTTAGAAATAGAAAAAAATTTTAAAAAACAGTCCCCCAGACAAGCTGAGACAAACCCCAAAAATCGGGTATAAAAAATAAATTCTTCAGTAAGAGCTATCCGCCACGGCCACAACCCTTTTCCCGATGTCACAGTGAGAGGAGTGGAAGCCCCGGCCCCTCCCCGCCCCGGGCCCTTTTATAGTCCTGCCGCCCGGGCTCGGATTGGTTACCTCTGCACAAAATCCAAAGCAGGCTATGCCCCTTTTTCCCCCCTGGTGATTTGCCCCAGGAGCCCCATGTTTCTCGCAGCCCTTTTATCAATCAAAAGCCAATTCGTTCCAAAACCCCAAGTACCCCCCAAAAATTGACTTTTGTTCCAACCCCAAGTTTTTCCCTTTAAAATTTTAAACGAATTCCACTTCTTAGAAACGTTCGCCCCTCTCTAGATATAATTTTAAAATTTCAACGATTTTTCCCAAAAAAATTTTTTCCCAAAGTGGAACCCTGCGGGGCAAAACCCCCGGTTTTTTTTTGTGGCATAATTTTTTTGAAATTTACCCTTAAAAACGTTTTTCTTTGTTATCCTTACAAATTTTTTTTCAGTTTTTTTGTCTTATGGGTATTTTATATTAGTTATAATTTAAAATCTGGGTATGACTTTTAAATTTTTAATTTTTGATTGTGGACCTTTAATCAAAATTTCTTTTTCCATCAAGGGGGGAACATTTTAAAATTTGGGGGACTAAGGGGGGCCAAAAGGAATACACACTATTCTTAACTGGCTACAAGAGCTTAGTGCGGGCGTCAATTGATCGGCTTATTCACTGCTTGAGGAGTGGCTGACACCTATTGCCGCTGTTCACGCGTGCACAGTATAATTTAATTGATGCTATTAAATGTTTTAATTGTGTGTGCATTTATACATTATTGTTTATTTATTCAGTATTTTTGTTTATTTGTATATTTTTCTATGCTGGCACATACTATTTTGTCTATGCTGGTTTATAAATAGTGTACATTAATTATGTTACATATGATTAGCAATCAATTTTCCCTTTTTTTGCTGCCCCTTTTTCCTCATAGCATCTTGTGGTGGAACATATTAGTCCCAACATCTCTATACATAATTCAGTTTCCCGTATCTCCGCTCCGACTCGCGGCGCATGGTTTGTGATCGTATCAATGCCAGTTTTGGACTCGATCCTTACATTGCGCATTAACAGAAATGTCGTACTTACGACTTCCGGTTGTGTCTGGCGCGCGAGACGAAATTGGATTTATGGAAGCTACACGTGAGTTTTGAGTTTTTCTATTGGTTATCTTTTAACTTTCCAGGTGTTGAATTTTATTAGGGGTAATATCTTGTATACATAGCCTTGCTATATGCCATATAGACTAGTGCTATGAATAAGAGCGGATCTTAGCATAACGTTTTTAATTGAGTATTTCAATAAATTGTTGTATATTTTAAAACAAGAAGATATCATTACCATTTTTGGCTGTGCTGGAGAAACTACTTTTCTATGCTGCCAACTGACCACACGACCTGTTACGATACTGGTGTGTATGGCTGGAGTCCAATGGCAGGGGCTAAGACACAAACACAAGGAGGCACTGGAGTCTTGATCTGGAAAAGCAGGAGAAGGCAAGGATCCAAGGTGAGGAGTAGCAGGAGACTGACGAGCGGTAAGCAGGTCACTCGAGGTTTGCAGGGTGGACTGCGAGGAAAAGGAACAAACTGGAAGGTGAGTTCCTAGGCGAGAGGACTGTAAGCTAAGCAGGAGCTAGGACACAATACTCAAGCAGGAAGTAACAGGGTTGAGGAGTTTATATAGGACCTGGACAGGAAAACAAGATGGCAACCAGCTGAGACACGATCCACCATCTTGACTGAGGGCAAACTTAAGGGCAAACACAGTAGCAAGTTCCACGGTATAGCAGGAGCTTCCTGACACGACCACTCTGTGGTCTCTTAATACTGTTTCCACCCTCTACCACTCTATGATGTTGCCACTATGTTTAGTTTTCCCATTCTTTTAATCTGTCATAAGGAATGAAAATGACAAACAACCGATTGTGGTCTTTGGAGACGCTGTAAGACCAGTATGACATTGTCCTTTGTTTGCATCATTATTGTCTGATGATTAGGTAGCCAAAAGCAGGAGTGGATACATAACACTGAAGACATGCAAATATTCCATTTACTTGTTATCTCTTTTTTGGGTCAACTCCTGTTTCTTTTTGGCTTTAGCAATACTGATTAATTATTGACCGACTGAAAGCAGACAGTGACAGATCAAAGGAAGGGCAAAATGATCAGTGACGTCAGCGCACAACGACTGCCGCCACCGTCTCCCCTCTTTCGGGGGAGGAGGGGGGGGCTTTACATGTATCAGCGTGTAACAGACTCACCACAATAAGTGAAAAAGATAACTCTTTACCACAGATAACAGTGTTCCAAAAGACTGAATTGGATGGATTTCAGATGTGTGTAGGGGAGACATACAAACACTGGATTTGACACAGAGTTCCCCATAATAAGTGAAAAAATGAACTCTTTGCCACAGATAGCAATATCCCAAAATAAAAAACGCTATTCAGGAACAGGTGTGTATATGACCTGTTTATTTGAAACGTATTTCACCCAAGTAACTCTAAAATCGGAAGTATGTTGCACAGAGTGCAATCTAGTGCTGCTACAGAGAGATGCTTGTGCATATGAGACACAGTGATAAGTGGCAGAATTTAACATGGCTGCCCTATTTATAGGGCTGTGACATCACACAAGCTGGATGGCTGCTGGTTGGCTGCATATCTGCACATGTCATTGAGGGCGTTCATTTCTTCCTCCCATAGTTCTTTTCCCCATGTCACGCCATGTGTTCATGGCCATTTTAAATTCGTTAACACGAATCGCCATGAACTTCAGCTTTGTTCAGAATCAAATTTTTCCTGAAATTATTAATGAATTCCACTTCATTGGAAGCTATTCTTTCATCTCTTGTATTAATGTTTTTTATTTAATTTATTAAAAGTTAGAGTCCCCTCTCCCACAAAGCCTAGGTACTAAAGTTTCCCAAGTTTGGCCAGTCCTTCCAAAAAATGAGTCTGGTTACAAAAGTACAATCAGAGATACTGGTTGTCTCCATTTGCATAGGCTCATCATGAGGAACCGTTGGTGACAGAAGTGGAGACCTCTGAAAACTGGCACTAGTCAAAGAAATCGGCAGGGCTGGAAGGATTCTCATTGCTGATAGAGCTTCTGTTGCTTTGTAGTGAAACGGACATCGATTCTAGTTGCTAAACAGATGAGGTGATCTACAGAGGTCCCAATGAGCCAAGTCATCCGTAATTCTTCCTCCAAAACTTCCCAGAAGGTGACTATAAGGCTAGCTCTGAGAACAGCATGCAAAACTGTACAGTACATTGCCTGACTTTAGAGTTGCCCTGAGGAAAGCAGTGCAGAGATGATGCAGCAGAAGAAATGCACTCAGGTTCTTCAAAGACCTGGGGAAATGAATCTTGGAAGAGATGTAAGTTCACAGTCAATGAATACCCTCACCTCCAGAAGAGTGTGACCCAGGCCAGAGCTTCACCAGACAATAGGCTCACCACGAAGCCCACCTTGGCATGGTCTGTGATGAATTGATGCACTATCATCTCCAAGTGTATGGTACACTGGTTAAGGAAACTCTGGCAAGCCCTGTGGTTCCCTTCATAGTGTGGAGGCAGGTTCAAAGCAGTTCACACAATAGCAGCCAAAGAAGGGTTCACCACAAGTATGGATGCAGGTGCGGGCACCAGAAGATAAGCAACTATGTCCTGGAGCGTGCCAATGATTTCCTTTTGACGATGACTTTGTTAGGCCACTTTGGCCACTAGATCCTGGATTTCAGGCTGGGGCATCTTGGCAGCAACCATGGCCAGTTATACTGTCACAAGGAGAGTAGTGGATCCTCCGGGTTGCCACGTGAGATGACACAGGACCATGCCAGGGAGTGGAAAATAAAGAGACCCACGGTTCTTCACCAGCGCCCACCATAAGGCAGGTTCGGCTTTGCTGCAGGAGAACCATGGCGTGGCCACTCATGGTGACAGCCGGGGTGCAGTGGGGTACTGAAGGAGCAGACTGAAATGTAGTCAGAGGTCAGGCAGCAGGCAGCAGGTAAGCATATTCAAAGTCCAGATGACAGGCAAACATAGCAAAAGTCCAAGCAATCAAAAAAGAACATAACAGGAACAAAAAGCTCTCAGTAAAACAAACCAATAACTGGCTGAGTGTGCATGGGGAAGTGAGGAAATAAAGGGTCCAGAAGTCGGTGATGAACCAACTGTAAAGGGCTGGCGCGTGCACCGTAGGGAACAGGTACGCGCGTGCCAGCAATAGACAGCAGGTGGTAGTGGAGCAGCGACAGGCAGAGGTAAGCACTGACAGGCCCAGGGAGTGCAGACATGAGCATTTCCAGAGTGGGCACCACGACGCGCATTGTGACAAGATGTTTGAAAAGTGATTAGAGATGGGAGAATCAATTCTTACCAAGTGGAATTCGTTTAGAATTTCAGGAAAACTTTGGTTCTGCACGAAGCCGAAGTTTAGGGTGATACGCATAAACAAAGCATCTTTGTTAATGGTAAAATGGCCGCGAGTGCATGGCGTTACATGGGGCAGTGAACTCTGGGAGGAAGAAAGGAACACCCTCAATGACATGTGCAGACATGAAGCCATTCAGCGACTGCCGTGCTTCTCTGACGTTACAGCCCTATAAATACAGACGCCATCTTAAATCCTCACACTTCTCACTGTGTTCTGTCATACGCATCTTGCTGCAGCACTATATTGAACTTGTTGTAAAACAAACCCATTTTATCAGCGACTGGGAGGAAAGACCATCACAAGTGTATCATTTGCACACTTGTTATTTAACCAGCGTTATCATTTTGTTTTAGTTTGTGGGGTATTCTCCCTAAAGTCCAGGGTGGGTGTACTTGTGTCCCATATAATTACATCTGGTTGTTCTGTAGGTTATTTAATACCCAAGGCTTAATTTAACCCCTTGATTGTGGGTTAATTTGCACTAAAATGCAGGGTATCTTTTTTTATTTTGTCCCATAAACGCCTAATTTACATCTGGTTTTTCTGTATGATATTTCTTACACAAGGCTTAATTTATCTTCTTGATTGTGGAGTAATTTGGACTAAAATACAGGGTGTCTGTATTTTTTGGTTCCATATACACCTAATTTACATCTGGTTTTTGTAGGGTATTTCATACACAAAGCTTAATTTAGCTTCTTGATTGTGGGGTATTTTGGACTAAAATACAGGGTGTCTGTATTTTTTGGTCCCATATATGAATAATTTACAACTGGTTGTTTTGTAGGGTATTTCAAACCCAGTGACTCGGTGAGGCCAGAAATACCGGGGTCATCTAGTGGCCGTGTGTTGACCAGCAGCCCAAGGGTTCTTGATTAGTTGACTTCCTCCCAGTTGACATCTGACAACCCCAGCCAAGAGTCAGTGGGTTCGTCAGACACAACCCTTAGTTGGCATGGCCCTTGAGCGGGACAGCAGCCCTCACCTGTCCTCAACCCGCCTCTGTCCCGTTCGGTTCCCTCAGACAGAGATCTACTTTGTGGTCTGGGCTCAGCGCCACTATACAGCGAGGACGAACTCTTTGAGGACAGTCAGCAGCTACTGGGAAGCGAAGAGGTGGGGCAGACATCTGCTGCTTCTTGCAGTAGGCGGGAAAGTAGTGATGTGGAGAGTGGCAAGGGGGGCTATGTTGCCAATTGCACTTGGGAGCCAGATTCATCATGATAGGGAGAAGAGGATGTCAGCTTGCGCGTCAGGCAGTGGCACAGCCAGCAAGTCGGTAGTGTGGTCGTGAGTCGGCAGAGTGGCAGCAGTGCGAGGTCGGGAGCCAAACGACCACGGGGTAGAAAACCCGCTTCGCAGGTTCAAGAAAGTAGCAGCACAGGGGCTCAGTGAGGCAGTTGCGGTAGTAGTCTCGGCAGTGTAGCAATTTTTTGCTAAGACACCAGTGGAGACGAACATGTATTGTAACGCTTCACATGCGTCCAGACGCCATCTTGGACCGTCCTGGGGTTCCTTAGCACCGGGATTGCCGCTTTGGTAAACGGAATGTGCAGGCTGACACATGGTTCTCTTCAAGTCTGGTCTCCATCAGCTTTATTTTGCAACACAGGAAAAGTAT